>JAUZST010006950.1:0-67733 GCA_034779995.1 Parotocinclus haroldoi
AAAGCATAAATATGGCATTCACATAGATACCCACACACACCCACACGAACACACACACACGAACACGAACACACATATACACACACACACACACACACACACACACACACACACACACATATATATATACACATACACACTCTCTCACTCGCTACAGTACATGGATATTACAAAAGCCGGAGTGTAGTCTGCATGCACTCAAAATACTTCTACAAATGTGGTTATGTAGCAGAGGAAATGAAATACAAGACTAATAAGCACCATCACATCATGGGATCTTAACAGGCAGTAGCAGCAAGGATCTATGGGGTATCTAAGCAAGGAACGTAGGGTGATGGGGCTCTACAGATGTGCCACCCCTCTACAGACAGGGCACGTTGGTAAGCCAGACAGGAGGAGCCCCACCAACCTGCAGCAGTCCCCAGACAGAGAGTAGGGTGAAATCGGTGCTGTTCTTTCCATTACTGGTGAGAAGCAGTTGTCCAGGTCTCCATCCTCCTCATGAGAGCAGAGAGGGGCACGCTGTTCCCTGGTCTTAAGCTTCAAGCCAGAAGGGTCATCCTCAAACACATCGTCATCACCAATGTCCTCGCTGCAGGCTTCACTCACCTCCAGCAAGGCACTGGATGGCTTGGCAGGAGGCAGGCTGGTCACTGTGGAGGAGTGTGGGAAAGGGAAAAAGAAGCGCAGCAGATTGGAGCTCTTCTGCATTTCAATAGGGTGGGTACTCCCATAGCCATAAGTACCGGTGAAGAATGGCTGCTGAGATGTGTGGTAGAGGGGAGGCAGACGGGTTAGCTTGACGGCAAGTGTCTTGGCTCTGTGACCATGCTCAGTGTCTACTTTAGTCTCAGTGCGCAACTCGCCATCAGAGCACGTGCGGTCAGTGAAGTGCAGGCTGCACAGGCCATCCATCTTCTGGCCCACGTCATTCAGGGACTTTGAGAACTTGAGCGTGTTGGCGTGTGACCTGAGGCTGACTGAGGGCTTAAGCAGCGAAAACAAGTCCGCTCCAAAGACAGATTTATTTCTGGGTTTTGTCGGCGAGTTAACACAGAGTGTTGTCACAGTGATGCTCTGTGATGCCGAGCATTTATCGTTGGAGTTGAGTAGAACCACAGCAGTCTGTGCAGGCTCTTGAGAGAGCTGCTCTTGAGCAGGTGAACCAGCAATAGAGCTGCACAGTAGGAGGAAATGGAAAAAACACAGGACAGCAGCAGGGGCAGGAGACAAGCACACAGATAATGAAACAGAGGCATGCAACATGCAGTTGAAAACATGAAAATAGTAGACTATAAATCAATGACAGACAAAACTATTCAGAGATAGCACAATAAAAGCAGACACTAGAAAAATGAAACAATTGCCAATAATATTCATACTGCCGCTGCTTTACTCTCTAGAATTTACAAGCTCACTGAAATTACTCCTGCACAAATTATTTTTATTTAAAATGTTTTATAGTTTGACAATGACATATCCCATAAAGAACTGTTTCTTCCTGAGACCTTCTATGAAAAGTCACATTTCTAGAATGTGAAGTACACACTCATACTGAATAGAAACTGTCATTTTTAAAGGGTTATTTAAATCCAATAATAGTATATGTAACATTTTTTTCTATGTGCATACAGCTCTCGGAGTACAGAAGAAAGAGCCAGATGAGCCAGCTTTGTCTCCCTGGGCTTGCAATGTGAAGGTTAAGTGGTGTGGTAAAAGAACCAGATGATGTAGGCATCCCAAACAAGGGTCACCAAAAATAGGCTTCATTAATGCATTTATTATGTTCTAAAACAAAGGCAGGAAAGGGCTCACAATTTATTCAAGTCAAGAAGGTTAATGAAAGTATTTCAAATGAAATAAAAGTTCAGCTTTGAAGACATGATGACATACTGCTGTACCTTAAAGGGTCCAGATTAACAATACTGCTAAAGTTTGCTCATACCTGCAGATGTCCTGGTTTGATGGAGTGACTGAATTACGAGGGAACCCACAGGGAGCATTTACAGAAGTCGGGCTCCCTGCCTGTGGAGAAAAAAAACAAGCAAACAATAGCTGACTTGAGGAAGTTAGTTTCATAAAAGCTTCCATTAGCAATCACCACTAAACACCAATACATTTTAAATGTTAGCCATTCTAAATTAATCTTAATCATTAGCAGGTCTCGGTATTAGCATATGTTCTATTCTCCAGCTAACAGCCTAGAATGATAACATATGGATCCTGTGAGTAACCCATATAGAACTTCAAGTTTAAGTTCAAGTGGTTTTATTGTCATTTCAACCATATACAGTACTGTACAGTATACAGTGAAACGAAACAATGTTCCACCAGGAACAAGGTCTTCATAGGACAATAAGTACACAAGATAAAGTGCACATGTGTAGCATGTGCAATACAGAACAATAAACAAATACAGGAACAAAAAACCCTATACATGACAATAAACAATAAATACAAGGTAACCGTGCAAATAGCCCACTGGTAGTGTGAGCAGTGAAGTGCAGATGCAGAACTCACAGCTTTAATGCTGATTAATGCTTTAATGTATACAGAGCTGCCTGTCACATAAAACACATACACATACTAATTACATGCATATATAAGGACATATGCTCATTAATGCTATTAATATACAGGACCTGAAACAGATTTTCATGCCCTGCACTGACAAGTGTGTAAGTTCATGCTGGTCAGGGAACATTGTTTTCATGTAAATTATTCTCCAGAGGAAAAACTGATGGTTTTATTTATTATTATTTATTAAGTTTGACCTTAATCAACAAGACTGTCAAAAAGTAAGACAAGTTTCTTTGGCTAGACTTACTTACAGGATTGCTATCAGTTGCCGTATGTATTATCAGGTAGGTTGTTTAGCGTTGCATGCCATAAGGTAAGCATAAATGGGTTTTACAAATCTAGACACAGAAAATGTAACTAATTTATCACAATTTATGTCCTATTTTTTATAGTATGCCCTCCCCATGCTTACATTGGTTTGCTCTGGGTACTCCAGTTTCCTCCCACATTCCAAATATGTGTTAGTTTACTTTTTTTCCTAAGTGCCATTAGTGAGTGTGTGTGTGTGTGTGTGTGTGTGTGTGTGTGTGTGTGTATATATATGTTTCCAATGTTGGATTGGCGCCCTGTCTAGAATTGTTTCTGCCTCAAGTCCTGTGCCGATAGACACCACTATTCAGATCGGACACACTCACAGTCTCACACTGGCCACCAATTAACCTTAATGTGAGAGGTGTACCCGGAGTAAACCCAAAAGTTAGGAACCAAAACAGGGATTTCTGATGCTGGAGACAACCACTTGTGCAATTGCACCTGCCAGGTAGAGTGTGTAAATTATAAAATACAGTTTGTAATCAAACACATCCTATGACATTCAACAAAAGCATGAACAAACACACACACTTTACAATGACTGTGGCCGAATCTACTCTTACTGAGTAATAGACTTCTGGTTCTATCTCTGCTATGCTAAAAGCAGTTTATCACTGAGCAAATCCAATTCCTCTCTCTGGCCAATAAAATGTTTTGTAGAGGAATATAACCTGTGTCCTCTCACACACTCTCTCTGTCTCTCTGTCTCTCTCTGTCAGAGACCGACAGACCGACAGACAGACAGACAGACAGACAGACAGACAGACAGACACACCCACCTAAATGAAAATAAAAATTGCTTAAATAATTTCCAACCAACATTTCACAGTTCTTTACACAGAATTACTGAGGAAGCACGCCTACTACAATAAACGCCAGTCATCTAATTTCTGTTTCATATAGCAACAAGAGAAGACATCAACCATCAACAAACACGAACGTTTGAAATGTAAATTTCACAAAATAAATGGTCTAAGACATTTTACCTCATATAATAGAACTGCTTTACTACAAAACACTATTTAAGAGGTAAATCTGCCACTAGGTTTAGGTGGAAATATAATTACATGAAAACTGATCAGATATGCAATGTTAATCCTAATAAACATTATCCGGATGGAAATCCATAGAAGCAGGTTAGCAATGGTAGGTTTTGAATTCACCCCTGGTTAGCATTAGGCATAGAATTGTAACATAATATTTATTTGTCAGGATGTGATTTCATATACACCCCAGTAAGATGAAACAGTGAGTTGGATATCGTTGTTCATCCACTCAACTTTATCTGAAAGGACACATTCAGTAAACTAAAACTGGTTAATGTTTATAGAGCTTACACTGAGCAGTGTTTGTAGAATGTTAGGCAAACCTGCTCCTCTTCATTTAAGTACACACACAACAAAATCTGGATAATCAGTCCAGGCAAGGATAAGCTGCTTTGCAAAATCAGCCATCAGTAACATGACCCAGGACCCAGAGGAGGGCAGAGGATATTGTGAAGTGTAATAGCAATGTTGCACTGGGCAGCAGCCAAAACCCTTTAAAATAACGTCACATTTATTAATGGAAATATTTCAGTCTACAGTCATCCCCATTTCTTCCTGGGCAATTATTACATCACATGGCCTACAG
Organism: Parotocinclus haroldoi; assembly: GCA_034779995.1. Classification (NCBI taxonomy): domain Eukaryota; kingdom Metazoa; phylum Chordata; class Actinopteri; order Siluriformes; family Loricariidae; genus Parotocinclus; species Parotocinclus haroldoi. The sequence continues at coordinate 4,525 of JAUZST010006950.1, forward strand.
ACATACTAAACTGCTCATCTAGCTAAACTATTCCCATTGCTATCAATATAGCAGTGTGTTTAATATGAATTTTCATCTTTCTCTCTTAATAACTTGAGGTCAATAACTACAAAGAAGTATAATTGCACTTAAGGGCACAGCATTATAGCACTTATGCACTTATGATAGGCACACACAGGCACACACAGGCACACACAGGCACACACAGGCACACACAGGCACACACAGGCACACACAATTTGTGTGACCCTGTAATTCCCTGGTTTAAGTTTCTCAATGGTTGAAATGCATTTGTACTACAGCACATCACTACACGCATACAGTTTTTGGTATTAACTCTAGATTGTGAAAAGTGATCAGATGAATTACAATTAATTGCACATTCATTCCCTGCTATGAAAATGACCTGATCACAAAAATTACTGGATTACAACCACTGCATTTCAGCCCTACAAAATGGCCTTCTAATATAATTTCAGTGATGATCTAGTTAGCTCGGAGAAAAGTTTCAGACAGCTGATATCACTCTGCCGTGCTGATTAGAAGAGCAGAGTGGTTGCTTTTAAAAGGTAAGTGGTGCTTTTAAGTTTTCATCTGTTAACAATAATTACCTACAAGGGACATGTGCAGTCATCATTGATGAGGCTGCCCAATCACTTGGGTGTTACAGAAAACCCAAGCGTTATAGAGAGATCCATAATTGGGAGACATTTAAGTATGAGAGAGAAAGGTATTAGCCGCAGAAGGCAAAAAATGCAAGTAGACAGTGTGACAGTTCCTTTTGAAATTCTCTGGGGATTGATTTCAGTCGCTGGTTTGACAGGAACAGATTGTATTCTGCACAACATTTTGCAATACTTATATTGGTGTGTAGTGTGTGTACACACGAGTCTTGGTGCCAGACAGGGCTGGTTCGAATATTTCTGTAACTACTGACCTCCTGGGATTTTCATGCACAACAGTCTCTAGAGCTTACCCAGAATGGTGCTATAAAGAAAACATATCAAGCTCATAGAAACAGGCATCAGTTCTAACGGAAAACAACAACAAAAAAATAAACAACTCCTCTTGTCCTCTTGCCTGGTTGAACTATTCACCAAATTCTGACCCTACCATCTGGGGGATGAAAATAAGATTAATCAGATCAGGCTCCATTTTTTTTATTTTTAATTAAGACAAACCGTAGTTTCCATCTGCAGAAGATGTACTGCACCATTCTGAATAAACTCATAGGTAAACTTACAAAAAACAAATAGATAATGATGTGCATGAAAATCCCAAGAGGTTAACAGGCAGGAAAATGCATAAACCAGCCAGTCTGGCACAAAAATCACTGAGATCACATTTTTCCACCATTCTGATGGTTTATGTGAACATTACCTAAAGCAGCCGTCCTGTTTGATTTTATACATTGCATTGCTATTTATATGATAGTGTGTTTGAGGTGTGTAAGTATGTTTCTTTCAGTTTAAAGACTACACAGATAATAAACTGAGAGGATAGTGCTGCTGCTTATTAAATGAATGGAGATTGATTCCCTCCCCAAGAGGAAGCTGCTTTAATATGACAATATTCCACATAGGGTTCCTAGCTGCAAAATAAAAGAAAAACATGCAAAACTGTGAATGAATCAGAGGGTTTTACACTGTGGAATTAATCCAGCTCTCAGAGAATGGTACTAAAAATGATTCCTTGGGGGTTAAATTGCTGCTGTGTGTTTCCAGGAGCTGGACCATAACAGACAATGAGTTTTACTCTACAAAGATGATACTAGCATGTATCACATAGCACATGGAGAAGCATCATTGGCCAAGATGTACACAGCTGCTCACAAGTGCACTAAATCGAAATCAAGAGGGAGAAATCTGTCAAAGTAAATGCCAGACTTTATCACACTGGTCACACTGTTAATGATTCAGATGATGCTACTGCATGCATACAATACAGTGTGTGTATGTTAAAATGAGTGACCGTATGGTTGATAGGTTACATATACAGGATGAATGAAAAATGCATGAGCATGAATATCCTGAGTATGCATGAACAATTCATAAGCTTAAGGAAAGGTTATTTTTCTAGTCACCATTTGCTTCAGTTTACTTTTTCTTTATACCATGTTGTCAACGCGAAATGAGTTAGTTAGATAATTCTTTGGATTTCTTGCCATACCAGCACAATATGGCTATACACATGACATGCACTCAGATGAATTGGTACTCCAGCACTAAATAAGTTAGTAGTTAAAATCGAAACGATGTTTTAACAGATGTATTTTGTTGGTAGAGGTACGTCTGACTTTTTTAATATCAGTTTCTTTGTAGTGGCAATTGTGCCAATACTGAGACATTCAACCAGTATATGCTGTATTGTAACAGCAATGTTTCCCATAATTAGTCAAATAAAATGTAACTGAAGCATGTTCCCATTTATATTTAGTGGTCATCCATGACTTCCTGTTTTACTTAGAGAGAAACATGATTTGAACAGAGGTCAAAAGCCCTCTGTTAATCAACATGCACAAGAAAGACAGAAAGGACCCAGGTCACTCTTCCCTGGGATTGAACCCAGTAAAAAAGTATAAAAAGTAATTATATGTATAAAAAATTACTTGTTTTCTAAATGCATCTTCTTTTGTAATGTCCTGTATAACTGATGTTGGTGTAACAGAAGCCCCACATTCATTATTAATTCTGAAACATTTCCTACCTTCTGTAAAAGCTGGTCTATTCGATTGTATTCCTGCGGTAAGCCAGCTTAAATGTAAAGCTGCTGGAGATTTTCACAGTTTCTCTTTTTTCATGCATGCATTCATACATGTGAATGTATGTGTTTCACATTCAAAGAAAGAAAAGTAGAAAGAATATATCTTAAATTTTTTTGACATGCAATTGTGTTTCATATTTGAGGCATCTTGAACACAGGCAACACTCTCTAATCACTGGAGTGTTATATAAAGGATTCCTAGTTGCCATCATTAAACTGTGTGTTTGGATGTGTTGCATCATGTCGCATTTTCTCTTTGGGATACTTACGACTAAATTAGTTTTGATATAAGGGCAATGGAGTGTAAATAAAAATATAAATATCAACTGCTGCCTCACCATGAGTGTCCTCACTAATATATCTTATAATTAATCCCTGTATAAAGCAAAAGTGCAGCTTCTAAGTGATAGGACGGTAAGAGGGAGCTGGGTTTGATTTGAATGGAAATTACCCTTATCAATTTGGTGCATGCACATGTGTGTTATGCGCCAATATACACATTCAGGAAGATGACAAAGATGCCAAAAGTTCTCAAATATTGCAGCTGGAGGTGTGCAAAACTGCACAATTTTTGGGTCACAGTGTCTACAAAGGTACAGATGCCACATCTGTATTAGCGAGCATAAGTGTTGAGTAGTCCATCAAATATCTGAAGATTTAAAAATGTGGTTGCCTCTGCTAAAAAGCTATAACTGGGCCACAATTTGATTAATCTAACAGAATGATTACATAAAGTTTTAAAAGCAATTAACCAGTTAAAACAGAGATCAGCTAACCTATCCCATGTTTTTGGATTGTGGTAGGACAGACAGTTCTCGGTTGGGATCAAAGCAGCTTCTGGTTCTTAGAAGTGACTGTGCTAAAAACTTGTGTAATCATGCCCACTTGAAATGTTTCTGCATTCAGCATGCCCACTGTTTCTGCATTCAGCATGCCCACTGTTTCTGCATTCAGCATGCCCACTGTTTCGGTTCCTTTTGGTTGCTTAAGTGCACAGTGAATTACATTGAATGTCTCCATAAGTCAAACATTTTATACTGTAGGGTGCACTCGATTTGTCTTTAAATTGAAAAGTAAGCCACATACTAGATTCAAGTACGACATTTTGGTTTTAGCAACAAACAGTTGCCTTTTAAAATAGTTATTGATTTTAGATAACGTCATGTCAGCATCACTGGCTATATTATACATAAACAGCAACATAGTTACAACTGTACTCAAACACTCACATTGAGGAAGTTTAGAGCATTGTTAATTTCGATAATGAAAACAAGGACAAAAAAAAATACTCGATGACCCATTTTTCAGCAGAAAAACAGGACAAAAACTAAAACGATATCGGTGACATTTTGGTGAATGTGTCTGCAATCGGGATCTAACTGGGGACCTCCGGAGCTGTGCAGCAACCACCTTCACCACTTATGTCATTGTGCTGCCAACTGATACAATTACACATATATAAAAAGCAAGCATCAAGACCCCTTTCAGACAAAAAACAGCATTATTTTTACTTGTGTTAGAGCTTGTTATACAGAAAAAAAATTGACAGAAAGAGATATCTACTTTTTGTAAAAGTAATGCAAAAAGTATTTTTCTTTTTCCATATATAAACTTGTACTCTATTCCATACCTTTGAAATGTTGCTGGACCTGCTTGCAGAATGACCCAGTGACTTCTCATTCTGTAGAAAACAATTAAAGACAGTACGTTACCACATGAACAACTCAAAAGAGCCGAAATAGATCACAAACACTGACTGTAAGGAAATGGACAACCTTATTGAAAGTGTCTAAATAGTACAGCAATTACATCTCAACAGTCTTCTTTTATTCAGCATTAAATACTTGAATATTTAATTCCATTCTGTCAGCTTAGATATATTACATGGGTATACACAAAGAAGAAAACATACATTCAGAGACAACCTTTTAAGAAGCAAATAATTACAATGTAGAGTGATGGCTCCAGATTGTGTGAGTCACTTTATCGAGTGCTTGATTCTCCCCTATAGAAGCATTTTTGTTTCCCTTTGTTCATCACAGAATGTTAGAAAATTACCTATATTTAACTGAAGGATATAAACAAAGAAAATATCTGAAGGTAAGGACAAACTGCAAATGTGCGAGAGATTATGAAAACAACTTGTGGTGCTGATGAGCTACGGTCTCAATTTCTGCGGTTTGGGTTCAAAACACTATCAGCTACTTAATCTGAATCTGAGAAAGGAACACTTTCATTAGTAGCATGACAGTAGCATGATAAAAACATTCTAAAGCAAAATAAAGTAAATAAAAGTACCAGTATGTCCTCTGTATTGCACCAGTGTTCTTGTGTGTATCGTGCTGTTTCTTTATTTGCCATGATAACAACGTTACAAAATGTAACTTTATAGATCATAGACTACCATGTACGATAATAAAAAATGTAAATGAAAAAAATAAAATGTATAAAATGGGTTAACAAAAAAACAACATGAGAAAATGAATTTGTCCTGAATTTGACCAAACATTTTATTAGCCATACAATTTTAGCTAAGTATAACTTGGTTGCTTGCAGAGTTGGAAGAACAGGACATTAGAATCATTAGTAGTCATGATAACCACTAGTCACAGTTCAAAAGAGACAAAATGAAATCATTATTCATTGATTAAGGTCACCGTACACTTATAGTGCTTTTTCAAGTACTGATGATTTAAACATCAGACAGATCAAATCTGTGCCCAGTATCTAAGCATACTAGCTTAAACAACTCCTAGACTCAAAGAAATTGAATTTGTGCAGTATAGTGCCAGAAGAGTTGTATGCAGCAGGAATATGGGGGCGTCATGTCAGCTAAAGAGAAGATCTAAGATTGAAAGGATTTGACAATGGATATCCAACAGGACTGAATTTGAGCATCCACGATGAATATATTATATGGGCTGGTGTGTCAGGAATGCAAACAAGTCCTCAAACAGGGATCGAGATGATGAGCATAGCTCTGAAGGAGGTTGTTCATTTGCAATATTGCATGAGTGAAAAAAACCTCTTCTGGCAAGACCTTAATCTAAGATGTAAAAATAAGCAACATCATAAACATTCAAGAGTTCAAAAACAATGTACCGCTTACAAAGATGGGAAAGAATTTACATATTTTTTTCAGCTACAATGCATAATATCATGAAATGATTCAAAGAAATGAGAGAACATTCAGTGCATAAAGGTCAAGTCAACAAGCTTAAGCTGAATGCCTGTGATCTTTGAACACTTAGACGGCACTGCATCAAGAAACGCCCTTAAGCAATAGGTGATATAACCACATTGACAAAAGGATTGTTAACTTTGAATCACTACAATATAAAGTTCACAAATTCACAAATGCCACTTAAAACTTTACTGTGCAAAAAACAAGCCTAATGTTAACCATGTCCAGAAGCCACTTATCTAAGCTCAGAGGCATCTAGGATGGACCACTGTGGACAGTGGAATGTTTCCACCACAGTGAAAGCATGTACTGTGGTTATACTAATTAGTATTCCTGGTATTGTTTTTGGAAGAAATTGATGCCGTGTGCTCAGGACCAAAGACAAAAAGGGCCATCTAGACTGTTGTTAGCTAGAAGATAAACAGCTAGCCTCTGTTATGGCATGGAGCTGTGTTAGTGCCCCTGGCAAAGGGCATTTACACTTCTGTGATGGCGGCATTAATGTAGATAAGTACAGTGAGATCTTAGAGCAACATATACTGCCTTCAATAATTACCTTTTTCACGGACGCCCATGTATACTAGTCACAGAAATTAATAGAAACTTTAAAATTAAATATTCCCTAATTTTTGTGAGCAGTGCATGTATCAGCCATGCAAAACCTCATGCTGCACATATTACAAAGGCATGGCTGCATAAGAAGGCATCGCTACCTAAAAATGCTGGAACACATGTTTATTAACAAATAAAATCAAGTTCACAATATCCCAGGCTCTTACTGTCAGCAATTAAATAAAAGTCAAGCTCAAAGTAAGGAGAACCTTACAGTGGAATTAATACAAGCAACAAGCATTACATCTTAAATATCACATTCATTTACCATGATGTGCGTCCCATCCAACAGCTGTGTGCCACACCTAGGGGGCATGCCCCTTGAGCATTGCTGTAGTAGGGTTAGGATCCACAGAGATGTACAAGGATTGGAGTATATAAAAATCTATAAATCTAAGCATAATCAGGATAACAATTCAATTTAAAATCAAATGTGATCAACTACAGTTTTGCATCTCAACGTCCACATGTTCTGTGAAATTGTATGTTAAGCAATCTGGATATTTCCGAACAACAGATTACTAACATATTATTACACACTTAGTAATGTAGTGTACCAGGTACTTCCTTTTGCATAGTACTGTATGTCGTGAATAAACACCCATCTTACTGGCTTAAGTTTGTACTGTACCTTCTAGCATTATTTTTTTTAAACTAGCATTACTTTGCACACTTCGACTTGTGGACAGCAGTGTCAAATCTCAGCCCTCTCATGTCTTTTGAGTGTTGTTCTGTTTTCTCTTTTTATTTGTATTATACATATTACCATAAATGCACCATGGCTCCCAATCACAGTAAAACCAGTGGTGGAGATAAAAGTGCAACAAATAAAGGATTAATACGGTGTTCGCACAAACAAATCATGATGTCCTAGTTCACATTACATGGATACTGACATGAACATGGATAGACATGGCTATTAAGTGATGCATGACTGTATTCCAAAGAGCATCTTGTTACTTGTTACCGAATGCTGTCCCCACAAAAGCTCAGCAGGTTTTATGTCAGTTGAACGTGGACTGTGGGCTGTGAAAGTACAGGTTAGCTCTTTGGTCTTCAAGTAAATTTTGTGAAGCTTTGAGATGTGATCATTATCTTGCTGCAGTACGAATCCTTCTATATAATGATCCAAGCAAGCATTTTCAATAATGGCCTCAGAAACAGGCCCCTACTGTATGTAATCATGTTGGTTGCATGGCCATATCCAATGTTGTGCATGTAAAATGATGCGTAAAAGTAATATAGCATGAAGACGCATCAGGACAATCTGTGGTCTGTACAGCCACAGTGTAAGCAACAGATGTGCAGTACAGTGTAACTGAATATAGAGTTGCTCGATTTGGCTGATTTGGTGTACAATTACATGGAATGTGATAATTACAGTTTTCTGCAATTATCATTGTGCAGGGGTGAAAGCACTGATGTGGATTAACATATGACACATTGCGCAGTCTGGTCTAACAGAAAATCGAATTTCACACCCATTGGCCTCTGTGTACCAGAAAAGCCAGACAAGCATCTAAATTTTTTTACAATTTTACATGTTCCATTTCCAATGTGAATCAACAGTTCTTCTGCTGATAAGCCATCCAAGGGAATTGTAATGGTGAGAGTACAGAGCTGCTGGCTAATAAGAGTGTGTACTGCTGAGCAAAGCAGCAGAATGCCTTATCGTTAATTACTCCTCCTTTCAACTCACGCCTTTAGACGTTACTATGGTGACGCCAACGTTGGTGGACTGGGTGTTTGGAAGCAGAATACCAGACTCTCTAGGCAGCAACATTCACACCAGCTTTCTCTCTCTGACACACTTCCATGGGTCATTGTCACCCAGTTGACACACTAGCTTCATTTCTGTAACCCCATCCATGTGTTAGAGCAAAGAGAGAAAGAAAAGAAAAAGCATGATGTCTAGCCTGGTGTCTTCTGCTACAATGTGTTAGTTCTTACAGTTCCACTCCCAATCTCCTGAGGTGACTCTCTTGCATGCTCTCCAGAGCAGATGTTGGAAATCAAATGAATGAATTAATGATGCAGAATAGCAAACACTCCCAATTGCGGTTTGAAATAATAGCTTTTGCTATAGCAAAAGTGTGAGCTCCCAACTCATTTGCACAGGGCGTATGGTGTGTGGGTCTGTAATACTTCAAGAGAGAAAACTTTTTACATTTCTTATCATTTTCTTTCATTGTTCAGTCATATTTTGTTTATGCGTGTCTGCGCACTTGCGATATTGTGCGTGTGAGCGTATGTGTGTGGACTTGCATAAGAGCTTTATCGGCTGGGATGCAGAAAGCAGTTGCTTTCAGTTACCCCACTGCAGGCTGATAAGAGAAGGTGACAGTGAGAGAGCAGTCTTAAAATCCAGGGCATTCTGAAGCCATGAAGCATTGGTGAATAGAACTTCAGGAAAAGTGCTACCTCCTGTCGGCAGAAATGATGTTGTGGCGAGAAGAACCTGGTAAATAAAATCTCTGAATACCTGAACACATTTCAGTATTCATTTACTTTGGCATTAAAATATTTAGTATTACACATGCAACTCATAGTAAGCATCCGAAGTAAGTTTTACTTAGAACTTTCAAGTGGAGCTCTACACCAATCAGATGTAACACTAAAACCACTTGCCTAATTCTGAAGGTGGCCTGTCATATCAGACACCAAAACACATATTTGATCTCTTTGTAATATTCCTTAGACTACTCCTTAACATTTTGCTGGACATCATAGTGCTTTATCTTGCTGAAAGCGATCACTGCTATGAGAGAATATCGTTGAAGAGCAACGTGTTAAAATTCAGTATTCAGTAAGATTCATGTCTTTAAGAAATCACTGCATCAAGTATCAAGGTAGGATAGACTACTGCACATGTGCACTGAGACACCATGCAGTGAGCACAAACCAAGCTAGTGTTAAACCTAGAAATAGATGACTGAAGTTAAAAATAAGTGAACTAACTGTTCCAGGAGACAAATGCAAACACCAATGGCATTGCAATCAGCGTTAGATTTCATATCTATGTGCGGCTCATCCTTACTAATATGAAGGTTATTCAGATTTGAAAAGACGTATGTTTCTCAAGGTCTGTCGGAAAACAATTAACATTACAACAGCCCGATAACTAACTTATTTCACCATTGCTGAACTAACCTCCATGTAGAATCTAAAGATTATGATATATCTGTTATGCTTGACCATAAATCTTTTGTCATGGTCAAATCTTTAGAAGTTTAGGTTTTGCAGTTTCTACAATTAGAAGTTAAAAATTAACACACGTTTTCATTTCACAAAAATTTCGTTATTTCATTTTCTGTCATTAGTAAGCAACAATTAATATCCTATTTACAAGAGTAAGTTATTACAAATGTTGGACTTTTACAAAACACGCTGTTAAAGAAGCCACTGTTGAAGTAATGATTACAGTATTGATTGATTACAGTTTTCAACAAAACTGTAAAAAGATTTTACTGACTCAAAATGGATCAAAAAGGTAATTTAATTAATTTAATGAATAACAGCCAAGATTGGAATGGACTTAAAGGAAAGGACAATATAATGCGCATCACTACATATTTATCACAATAAAATTATATCACCAAACACTGTGACACGATGCATGTTGCAATATATTGAGACATACCTCGTAGTGGACAAATTAAGTAAAAAAAAAAAAAAAACAAAACAAAAAAAAAACACTGTACTGGAACATCTACAGGAGCAGAGGCTGTAGTTTACACTCCATTTAAACTATTTTTCTTAAAAAACATTGAGCTGAAAATCAATGTAGTATATCGCAAAAATAAATAACGCAATATATTACTGTATTGATTTTTTTTAGCAGCGCACTACTAACAACTGATACTTACAAAAGTACAGCGCCTGCTAATACTGATACCACACTGTACAGATTTATTATGACTCCCCAAAAGAATCATGCTCCAATTTGTGTGCAAGCACAACACTTGTTTGTCAAATCACCAAAATATCAATACATAGCTGCGCCTCTCTGCTGTCAGCAGTAAATAGAGCACAGGGTAATTAATTCCAGCTCCAGGGATCAGCAATTTGAAGTTAAGAGGTGTTTCTATTATTCTTATTATTCTGTGCTACTTAATAGAGAACCCACGCCCCAGGTGTAAACGTGCACTTGACGGGAACAACAGTATCTCAGCAGGGCTGGGTAGAAATCATTGTTGCAGCTTTGCCTCAGTCCTCCTCCTGTGCACCTTTGTGACTCAAACCCAGGTCTTTGCGGACGTGGTCTTAAATACTACCTGAATACAGAAAATGACAGCTGCATTACATACATTGCCTGACATACAGCATGCCGTAACTACACTATTTGTAGGGAAGAACAGCTCTGCCTGTTTCAGCCACATGAGATGGTCCACATACATAAAACTAGTTAGTTTGGTCACACCACAGCTCCAGCATCCCCAGGTCAATTCAACCTGTGTGGATTTCCAGTTGAATTCCACCGTCAATTCCACAGTTTGCATGTCCATGTTGGTTTACTCCACATTTTCTGACACGTGTTTTAGGTTTATTTGTGATTCTTATGTGCCCTTAATGAGTGAGTTTTTGAGTATTTGAGTGAGAGATTATTTGAGTGTGCCCCAAGATTGATTTCTGCAAAGTCTAGAGGTGTTTTTGCCTTGAGCCATGTGCTGCTAGCTATGCCCCGGCTCTCCCATGACCAGGACAAGTGGATAAAAAAAATGAACGTGTGAATGAAATGTGGGCTGGTCCAACACACATGGGATTATGACGGGTGAACCTCAAGAAAAGTTGTAAACTATTCTAAACTATTGCCAGAATTGAGCAATATCGTTGTTCTAAACATCTCTAGACAATCTCTGCCACCGGGATTAACTATCTGAAATAACAAGCCCATATGATCCACTGTGCTACAGTACTCCATATTACTCCTGCCAAAAATGTTATCCGTTTCAGCACTTGCTAGTCTGATATTGCCCAGCACTGTGGGACAGTCAAAAAAAGATTTATACTCTTTATCTCTTAGTGCTGCTCCACTTACTCCTGCTTTTTATTCCTTACCAAACACGGAAAAAATCATCAGGGTCATATTTTGCAAACAGTTCTGTCAGTGCACCAACTGTTACACTTTTATATTAAACCGAATACTTAAAGCTCTTCAATGCTGTGTGTAATTTGTCTTTTTGGCAGACCTGTTTGTGGGTGACACGGCATTTTTCTCTTAATTATTTTGTTAATGCAACAGAATTTACACTGCAACTTGTTTAAATTGTGACTATCCATAATTCATTAACAAGCCACAAAAATCTGCCTTGTAATTACTTGTAGCTTAAGCAAAAACCTCTGAAATGCCAGATCAATGACGATAGATGCAAGCAATCTGGTTAATCCATTCTAATGGCTTTTTTTAATACAACACTGCTAAATTGTTAAAACATTAATAAATCAGTGCACTACTCAGTATGGCTTGCTATTCCACACAGCCAATCTAAACACTGGAAGCTAATAGCAACCACTAACTCCACAGTAGGCAGAAACAGAATAGCAAAAAGAGCTTCAAGGTTGCTGCTGTCAGTGAACTGCCAATATAATGAGGCAGCAAATGCATGGGCATTCCTCAAGTGCAATGGGTTAGGGATGATTAGAGGAGGCCGGACGAGAGTGGACCAGAGGAGAGATGAGAGAACAATGCACCAAACACACACCTCTAGAACAAATTAATGTATCATTGTGCGTGCAACACACTACACACAGATGAAAGATGGGACATAATATTCAACAGGGTGCACCCAGTCAAGCTTTGTGCTCGCTAGATTTAAAAAAAGAAAAATCAGCCTTTTCATGATAAAGAACTAAAAAACACACAGAAATCCACTCATTCACATTCACTATGATGTTTTTTTAAGGTAGTCTGGGAATATAATAATGACAGACTAGATGCTGAAAAGGGGTAGAATTAGGGATGGATGACAACTGTACTGCTCAGTGTATATGATGTCATTAACGTACTTAAAAATGTATTCAAGGTTCAATACGTACCAAGTGAAATCTTATTCTCATAACACTTCTTCCACTGACAAATCACTAGTTCATGCAGAGGGACTCAGCTATCCTCAAATACAAACCACTTCATGTTTCTGACAGTTTGAAAAGCATTGGGTTGTCAGACTTGACAAAGTCAACACAATTACTGTGAAATGTTATACAACCCCAAACCAAAAAAGGTTGGGAGTGTTGAAAATGCAAATGACAAATACTGTAGTGTGTCTTACATGTACTCCTGCTTTATAGTGCATGAACCAGATATACTGCTCACATAAATTAGGGGATACTTCAAAATTACATACCCCATAATGAAATATCCCCTAATTTTTGTGAGCGGTGTAGTTCATGAATTTTCTGGCCACCTTAATTTAATTTGTAAGTAAACATCAATCCCAGCATATCAGGCCTGTAATGCATAAAAAAGCAATATTTTCTTAAGCTCCAACCCCTCTGATGGAATAGCATTAAGAACAGACTGTAGCTTACATTACCACATGGTCAATAGATTATTTTGGCAAGCGCTACAATACAAGATTACATTCACAAATGCCACTTAAATCTTTACTGTGCAAAATGGATGCCTAACCATCAGAAGCAGCATCGGCTTCTCTTGGCTCCGAGTCATCTAGAATAGACCATTACACAGTTGAGGACAGACGAAACAGTATTCCAGAATGGACACAATGTGCTCCACAAAAAAGGGCAACCCAGACTTCTATCAGGAACTAGTTCAAAAGCCAGGCTGTGTCATGGGGCCTGTGTCAGTTAAATACTTCCGTGATGGCAGCATTAATGCAGGAATGTACCTTGAGTTTTAGTGCAAAATATGCTGCCTTCAAGATGGAACCTTTTCCATATATTTTCGCAAGATGAGCACGGGTACTAAACTATGTGACAATGACAAAGCTGTACCATTGTACAGCTTAAGATGTAGTTGCAGAAGATGATGCTTTTTGGCATAGTATCTTTGATACCAAAATGTTAAAGGAGTAGTGCAATCTAAAAAAATGTATAGAATTCCACTCAGGATCAAGGAATACAGCTTTATCGTTTTATTCCAAGCAAACATTTAGTACCACATTTTTCAGCAGCCCTATTTATTTTGTTTTCTCCTCTGGCCACTCAATCACACTTGCAGTGATTAACTGAGCAGTTTTTTTTTCTTAATAATAACAGCATAAGAAGAATATTATCCATTAATTCTTTCTCATATCCATCTTTTGCCATTAAACTATTTACATTAAACACTTACTACACTTCAGCAGTTCTTTCATACAAGTTTATCCAATTCAGGGTCACAGGGAGCTGAGGTCTAACCAACAGCACAGGGCACAAGGCAGGTATTAATTTTTAAACTGTATTTAAATGTATTCAGAAGTAATGAACAAACTAACTACTGTTCGTAATTACTAATAGCAATTACTATAGGTTTATCTAAAATCAGTTGAGGTAAATGTACAAAAACTATAAAAAAAAATATTCCCCAATTTTTGTAAGCATTATATTTACAACATTCAACATGACTTACAGCTGATACAATCAAACAAGACTTAGCAGTGCTGAAACTTGAACCCTCAATTTTAGTCAACAGTACAGTTCTTTAACTGATTTTAGATAAACTTGAGCAACTGTGACTCATAATTTTCAAGACGACGGCGTATACATCACTTAACCAAACCCCCAAATTTCACTGCGATTTACTTACAAGCTTGCATTGTGAAAGCACAAAATGTAACATGATATGAAAATATGTAGCTTCCCTAGTGTGAGGTATAAAAAGTAAGATTTATCAATAGGACATTTTAGTGAATAAAATAATTTAAGTAGGAAAACTAAACGGTGCATGCTAGGAAAGCAATTGAGAAAAGAGTTGTTTAATAGGTGAGCCCCAGACATAAACCATGAACGATGATAGGAACAATTGGTCATTACCAGAGCACTGAATGAGTGAAGACTGCTGACAAAGGCTTTACTATGCCAGTCTGTAGCTCCACACCCCACCATGTCATCCTCCATCTAGCTATCTCCCTCCCGACTTCATTGCCAGCAGCTGTTGAACCATAGACAGGACTGCCTTAATTACCCCTCCAAATTTCTGTTTCTCGGGCCTTACACATCACAAATGCCTCTTTCTTTATACATCAAAACATACAACACAATTTAAAAGCGTAAACTAGGAGAAGACAGCAGTCTTATTTCAGACAGGTAGAAAACAAAGCCATGTTTAGTCTCTTGAGGCATGAAGATACAGTTTTGACAAGTTGTGATATAAAAACTTTTCTCCCAGAGTTGAAACTACGTTAATGAACCACAAAAAAGAGTCTTTAATTAATGTTTGTGTTGTACTCTACAGGAATTATTGCAGAAAGAACAAAATGACATGTACCACATTTCCTTCACTATTATGAAGCTGGATGTGCAGGGATGTATTATGATCTGTGTTTACTGTGGCAAAAGCTGAGCAACCGCAGAAGCCATGGTCACAGTGAGGGCATGCACATGGTAGCTGGAATGGCATTCATTTTGTAGGAAACTTGGCTGTGTCCCCTTTCCTGCCCAACACTCAAATCTCAATTTCCTCAGTATTTTATGTCGAAGCTAAGGTTCATTAATACTCCTACAGTGATGTCAGTGACACTGGGATTTAAAACAAACACTATTATGGGAAACCCACAGACAGAAACCCATCATGGTGTGAACAATATGGTTACTATGGAGTATGTCATGAATATTCTTTCTACCAAAGATCATGAAATGAATCCTATTTCCACAGCAGGTGCAATTACTTCGCCTTTGTCTTCTTCATCCACATAGTTAACAAGGGCATGGAAGATCACAAGCCTCTGTAGCTATATGCCCCCTGTCTTATAGGGCTGTCATGAAACTCTAAATCAGCCTCTATGGATCTGACCCACATAAAACAAGGATTTGAACCTTAGCTTTGGGGAATTCCACATAACTGTAAAGAGACATTAAAGAAATACCCCAGTATTTTTACCCTAACTGTCATCTACAAACTTAGAAACAAAATGTGGCTTTCCATGAACTGTTCACACATATTTTCATAATGAAACCACAGTACTAGTATGAATACGCAGATCATAGTCATACATGTCACAATTTTTCAACTTGCACAGCTTTGAAGCAAACTTGCCTAACTCCAGGATTTAACAGGAGCTCAGGAACAAACCCTGCAAGGCACTAAACCTAGTTGCTATGAAGCCACGTCATGGAACCGATTTTGAATTTGGGCTATATAATAATACATGTTTAACCTCATTGGTGAAATTCATCAGAATTCTACTGACATTATAAGTAAGCTTTAAGTAAACAGGTAGGGAATGATTTCCAAAATTATAATTTGTAGTAATCAGACCCATTATGTATTCGTGTTAAATATATTCTAGGTTAAAAGGGTAGGGCTGTTACTGTATAACCGTGTGTTATGTTCCAGTCTATAGTTGGGAGTTAGAAGGAAGAAGAAAAATGCACACATTAAAGCTAGGTTTAAAACAAGTAAAGAAAGCTTGTGTTTAAAGACTCAAAAACTGTCTCAAACAGTTATAAAAGTCTTTCTCAAATTTTTTAATTGTATTTTAAGTACATTTTTAAACGAATGTGGATACAAAACACAACACAAATGCTCCGACACGCACACTCCAAACACAGAAGACACACACATGATGTCAAGGTCCACAGCATGCTGAGGCCTGAACTAATGTCAACCAGTTCCTTTAATTCCATTTCTGCACACATCATCACTAGTAGGAAACACATCAGGATACTGCTGCTCTAACGAATCGTCGCTACTAGCTAAAGAATCTTACAATCTTAGGCGGAGTGCGGTCATAGAAACTGAGTAGTAACTGTGCATGAACACTAATTTTTACTAAACAAGACAACTCTATAAGCTACAAATACGCATTATAGAGAGGCACAAAATTCAAAAATCCTTAACTGCCTGGATTAAATGACTGAATGAGAGTCACTACCACTATAATAATTATTCAGAAATAGCCTTAATGGCTGAGCGGCCTGAACAGACTGTCTCACACCATCCGCGTTTAGGGACACAAAAATCAGTAAAGGTAGAAGGTGTGAACGCTGGTTCAGTAGCAGGTTTCAGAGGTGAACATTGAGTCACACGACATGCAGCACTGAGCTCCTTAAAAGAAGCCTTCTGTCTTGCATCTTTGCGCTTCAGTGCCGGAGTGGACGCAATGAAACAGCCATGTTTGTGGAAGTAGAGACATTCATAGGAGTTAGTGTGAGGCAGAATGGGAGCATGGGAATCAGAAGAGTTGGCTACAGCTTCCCAGAGGTGTGTGGGGGTGGCAAAGAGACGGAAGCAATGTGAACACAGGTTAGTGTATAACATACTTATCCGCTAAAGTAGCGGTTTGTGATACAACATTAATTTTGTACTAAATTAAAGGACTACTTATTCCAGCAGACAACCCTTAGAATTACTTACTCAACTCTCAACTATAGTGGTTAACATTTAGGAAACTATATAAACTACATAAACAAAACAAAAACAACAGTGCTTCCTAAACATTGGAACTAAATAAATATCGCAATTAATGTACAAACTGAGTACAAAGTACACAGTACAAACTGTGAAACAGGAATGCAATGGATGGAGGCAGGAGTAGAGGAGCAGATGGCTGCATCCACAGCACAGGTTTTTGATCAGCTGCTTGCAGCAACGTTCATGGTGCCATTTCACTGATAACATCCTTCTCCTTTCCCCTCCCAAATCGCAATAGCTGTATCTGGCAGTGCTGTTGCTTAATCTCCTGCTCCAACTCCTTTATTCCAATCTGCTAACAGGATCCTCAAATCAATCAGTCCTTCATCGTGATCCATCAGCCCCCGGTGGTTGGGCAGAAGTGTGCCTGAGCAACCTCATGCCTAATCACTTAACTAGAAACTAACTCTTGTTGCTCTTTAGAGGTGCACTGAGCTCAAGGCCACTTTAAATGCGAACTCTAACACTTTCACCATTTGGTATACAACCATTCAGAATAAACTGCCTAAAGGTGCTCAGTTAACTTAAACACTGTCACCAATGCAGTTAGCGTTCCTTTAAATAAGATAAATTCTGGACCAGCCCACAAAATCTTCTACTTCTTACTCTAGGTTTGGGGCCTCAGAGCAGTAAAAGGATAAACGGCAGCAGAGCAAACGGCCAAAAATGCCCCCCCCCAAAAAAAAGTATCAAAGCACTTATCAAAGCGAGTTTTCAAGGAGAATGTTTTACATGAATACTTGGATAAGTGTGGGCACAAAGCACAACACTAACGCTCCCCACGTTCAGACTCCAAACACTAAAGATGCACACGACGTTTGTAACCTCCAACAAGGTCAGGTACAAGCATCACAACCATTTCCAAAAGAGACTAACACACAGCAAATCAAACAACCCACGCATGGGGCGTAACACTAGGACTGTGAATGAGGGCAACCAAGGATGGACAAATTCTATTTGTGAAATTTGAAACCAAAAACAAGACATTCCAATGACCTAAAACTTACCATGTAACATCAGTGGAGCTCTTGTTTCATTTATAACACGTTGATCCTAATCTTCCTCTACCCAGCTGAGGCTTATGAATCCTAATTAGAGGGTTCACACAGGGAGCTTTGTATTTGAGGCTGTGAAGCAGACCATTGCTGCTATGGAGAACTGGGAAAAGAGCTGTATCATTTTATCAATCATTTAAGGTCACTGGTAATCGACAGAGTACAATGCTTTTGTAGCAACGTTCGGATATATCATCTGTACATTTAATTTAGGCTGCATGATTCTATGCATGACAAATCAATCATCAAGTATCAGCTTACAAAAAATGGAGCTGAATGCTATATTTGTCTATGCCTGGGGTGTTGATTTCTGCTGGGAGTCGAAATTCGGCATTCTGTTAGTACAACTGAATCCCAGATATGTACATCAACACTTGTTAGACCTGGCTACAGCTACAGACCAGCTACGCAGATACAAATATAGAACAGTATAATTAACATATTCAGTCACTAAAATGCTTGGTGCTGCTTTTTCACCAACCTTATTCTTTGATAATATAGAATTCTACAGTAAAGCCACTCTTCACATTGACACTCTCATTCAGAGACTGGATGAAGCCTATGGTAACCAAATGTATAAGAGTGCATGTGTCTTCTCGAACACAGGTAAAATATTAAAACGTCATCAGAACAAGTATGATTGTTCTAAGCATAGAGCAGGCCAAACAGCACCTCAATGAGGGATGACTAGAGATGCTCCTCGCTCTGCCTGCCTCTTTCCAACATGCTGTATGAGATGCTACTGGTCATGTGACCAGTAATCTCAGCCTTCCCATCCCCCTTATCATAGTTACTGCAAGGGGATTTTCACACAAAGCCGCCTATTTGGTGAGCCATCGGTGATGCAATTTGCTAATCGCCAAAGAGCCATAAAACTACTGGCTCAACCTGTCACACAGTCTGCGTCTCTTTTTCAGAGAGAGCACTTAATAGAACAGCAATGCAGAATTAAAGTCAGCAGTCGGCTAATGGCTAACATGGATTGAGGAGTGTATTACGCGACCATTTCTGAAAGGCTGTTAATCAGTCATAATGACAGATAATGGCACTTTGTGAGCAGGACACAGATGTACTTACTAACAGACCAGAAGCAGCTCTAATGGCTTAGACTGATTAATGATCTCTGGAAAAGCTGTACCGTTTGACTAAGTTTTCTGTCTTTTCATATGAGGAGGAAGTAATCAGTAGTGGTCACTGCCATGCACACAAACTGTACTGCTGATGGACTAAATAACTGCATGAATTTATAGCGAAACCTAAACTCACTGTCTAACTAAGACTAACACCAGGAAATTGGTAACACCAGCAGTTCTGAATGGGCCTAGAAAGCTGATTCAGAGCTTTAGTCAATACCAATACTGAAACCAGAGTTTCAACTGGTGAGACAATTCATCATGAAATTTAGTCCCCTAATCTTAACTTAGATCGCTTGCTACCCTAGCTTGTTATCTCCTATAATTCGCCAAATAATTAGTTTAATTGGCTTGTAAGTACTTATTTTACAATGCACAATCTGTTGCCTGTCTTAATCATGTGCATCAACTTCATTCCACATTTTGGCAAAACCGGCATTAAAAAAATTGGTGAAAGAACCAATTAGCTAAACTGATTCAAATTACTTAAAAAACTCAAAATATTTATTCTCTACAATGATCTCAAGAGCTAAAAAACACATCACATGCTACCGTTTGTCAAAAACCAGAAGAGTTTTGCAAATATATGTAGTATCAGTGTGCCACCTCGGCTTGAATCAGAAATGGACGCTAATACTTGCTGTCACAGTCGAACAACAAGTAACCACAGAAAAAGTACAAATGCAAGCAGAAACACAACAAATATTATTTTAACTGAGGAAGCAAACTTGTGGCTACAATTAAACACAACAGAATTTGTACTATTTGGCATGTTTCAGGAAAGACAAATGTGCTGTTCTTTGCATAAAATGTAAATGATTTGGTCAAATGTGATAATGGTCAGACTTAGCTGTTCTCTTCTGGCACACAATATTTAGCAATGTCAAATGCCATACTAATGAGAAATCTAATATAAAATTTGGGAATCATTTCCAATCATTTCGCAATACAACTACACCTTGAGCGTAACTGAAATTCTGTTAAGTGAAGAGGAAACAGACCAAATGTCACTGAAAAAAAAACATTTTGTTTCCTGAAATACATAGTTTTATTTTTCAGTTACATTACAAGCAACGTAATAATTTGACTTAATTGTATCAATCATATGGCAGTCATGCACTGGATCCAGACAATGGCAGTTTCATTAGGTTAAGCAAGAAAAAGACCACCAAACAAAGCAGACAGGACCTACAGCAGATGTAATGAAACACAAAAATAGCTGTTCCGAATTGTTCTATATGAATTTTCATTCAAATAAAAGAACTCTGATCATTAAAACAGCCTTTTAAGGGATAATAAAGGAGAAAGTACAGAGAAACAAAATGGCAGGGAGAGGACATGCTATATCAGGACACAGATTGCATAAATACTGCTTTGTATGTGCTCTGTTACACACACCGTCTCATCCTCAACAACAGGCCTCACCATAACAACCATAGACAATGCACTGAAGGCAGCACTGAGCGCAAGCTCCATTCTCAGTTCATCGTACCCGCCTCACATAAAACAGCTACATGAAGCAGGACAAATATTTTACCTGAAGCTTCATTTTCCAACAGGAATGCATCTGTAAATCCTTTAGAAGGGAGGCTGTTACCTCCCTCTCCCTCTCTGGCTCTCACACTCAGACAAAGCCTTGCTGGAAAGGTTACATGTCCCCTTTGTAAATCCAGTGGGGGATGAGGCACAGCTGATGGCAGAAGGCAAAGGCAGGCCCTAATAACAGAACACTCACTGATACACACACATTCAAGCTACAGCACCAGACTGTCCTACATTCTCCTTCCCCTCATGCACTCACAAAACATAGTCCATCAGATACTACTTGTCTGGGCATGCACCGTGCTCTCATCTCCACCCACTATCCACTTCCTCCAGCAGACACCAATCAGCAGAGGCAATCTAATTAATTATTCATGAGCAGGTGGAGCTGAGGTAGTCTCTCTCTGTAGAAAGAGTCCGCCTCTGTGCCCAGTGTTGGATGCTGGGGAAAATAAAAGGCCTTCTCTCTCTCTCTCTCTCTCTTTCTTCCGCCTGACACAGTCCCTAATGCAGTTGAAGTCTTCTAGATAAAGGCAACCGTGTTGATTTGACAGAAAAGCAGCAAATAACCCCTTTGTTTACACACAAATATGTATCACAAAACAAAAAACAACAACGCTATGATCTTACGTTGCCAAGAAACCCATTACCAACACGATATCTTAATCAGTTTGGTTAAAGATGGACATGGTTTGGTTAATAAAATAATATTTTTTGTGAATATTACTTGATACGGTGTGTGTTTTTATACTGTGTTACTTTTCTCTCTACTTTTCATATGCTAGTTATATTGCTCATTTTATACAAAGTAAAACATATTCTTTTGCATTGTCATGATAATATTAATGATTGTCAAGAAGAATGCCTCTTGCCCTCTGTTCATCAAGGATATTTACAGCATGAGTTACTGATATTAAATTCTTATTCTCATAAATTACTCATTTTAAACACCAAGCAATTTAACATGCCAGCCAGTTACTTGTATAAAGGAAAACATTATGCTATATTTGGTAAGCTTAAAAATCGCTTGTGCAGTTCTTACATGTTTACAGAGTGTATTTTCTTTGTTCAGATGTAACCAATAAAAGCAAGGATGGGATGGTGGTTACTAGAATAACTCTAGAATGATAAAAACTAAACCGTCACAAACTGGTGAAGGGACAGGGTGTATAATAACTTAATAAATAATAATAATTACTTTTAATTACTATAAGAGAAAATGGCATTGTAAATTGATAACTTCAAAGTTTTTAAGGCAGGCTTGTATTAAGCTGTTCACAGAAATTATGGAATATATAAAAACGAACATGAAGCGATTAAAAAAAAGAAGCATTTTAATTATTTTGTTAAGATTGTCAGAAGAGCAAATGAGAAGTCAATGTAAGTTGCTTGATTATACAAATGAGATACAAACGCACTTATCGTGATTGAGTAACAAGTGACACACACTGACTGTTCAGTAGGGTGTATGGTCACCCAAGAGTGCCAAAACATATTGACAAAATTGGGCATGGACAGGATTGTCCAGATTGTCCAGCAATTACTGTGGGATCCTCATCATATTCATTTTGAAATATCCCCTAATCTGTGTGAGCTGTGCATTATGAATATATTATAATATGTGGTTTGAAATTATTTTAGAGGCTGCTAGACAGATTCAATTGACCTGTGTAAAACTATACCAGTAGTCAAGACCAGAATAAAGGAAACTTAAATCACAAGCACAATCAAATCAAATCCTGTTATATAAATGCAGCTAGTTCCTGAAAATTGCTTGGCTAATAAATATTCACATAAAGGATGCTATTACTGCAAATGGATCAAGCTCTTGCCATCTCCCTGAAACCTTGGAGTTATCTTTGATAACCAGCTGAGCTTCTCAGCTCATATTGCCAAACTGACTCAGTCATGCAGGTACCTCCTCTAAAACATCAGGAGATGGAGTTTTCAGGGGAGCCACCCAGGTGCTTGTCCAGTCTCTCGTTACAGCAATACAAGATTGCTGCATCGCTCCTCTGGCTGGTCTTGCAATCCGTACAATCAGACCGCTGCAACTGATTCAGAATGCAGCGGCTCATCTGGTTTTCAATCTACCCACACTTTTTAATGCCACCCTACAGTGTCCTAAAATGAGTAAATGGGGACATACACGATCAGTTTAGAGAGAACAACCTACACAGACATAGAGAAAACATACAAAATCCAGACAGGCTGTTGCCAGAACGTGAACTCGGGTCTCTGAAGCTGTAAGACAATGGCACTAACCACTGCACCACCATGTTGCCACAGACTAGTACACAACGCGTAATGTGTATATGAACAAATAACGTTCATTATACCTACAAGGTTGCATTTTATTCTCAAGGATGAGTAATTTTTGCTTTGTGTGTAATAACAGCCTTGTCCACTGCTGCATGATAAACATAAAGAAGTGTAGTGTTTTAATTGATTAAGAGTTTATGCTGAACAGTCTACCATGAATATTCATTATTTTAAGCTCACAGAAAGTAGAAAACGCCTCATTCAAAATACATGTTAAATGATAATGAGATCGCTGAGGGTGCTGCGCATATAAACAATTCATCCACAATAAATCACAAAGAACTCATTTGGACTGACAACAACATACGCAAGTAAACACAATATCTGTCTAGAGATAATCTGAGAGAGAGAGAGAGAGAGAGAGAGAGAGAGAGAGAGAGAGAGAGAGAGAGAGAGCGGTAACAGGGAACGGTGCATCAGGGAGCAGATATCAAAGAAATCTAATTTGCTAGAGAAATGACCATCGCTGAAACTCAGCCTACTCTACTCTGTCCTATATTTATGCTGCATTAATCAAACCACTCGGCTCTTTGTGAAGCAGCAATCTTCAGGAACCACTTTCTGCTGTAGCCCAACCCCTACACAAAATGATAAATCCAATAGGAATGTATTTTGACAATAAAAATAGCCTTCAGACAACATAATAAGGTGAGCAGTCTGCTAAACTACATACATAGTGAGAGTACTGGCAGGCTAGTGATGAGTACTTTTCTATCCTTCCCAAGCTAATGATACGAAACAGTAAAACACAGCACCTCATTTACAGTTGCATTTAATAAAAAGCAATCACTCTGAAGTAGGACTGGCACAAGCTAAATATTATATCACAAGATTTAAAATTTGCAAATTTGCATTATAAGATACAATATGCTCAAATTCAATGATATGCTGATGAAAATAAAAACATTTTGACATTATCAAACACTATAACAAATCATGGCAGATTTTTCAATAAACTAAGTCCAAGCTACTGAAAAGTCACATACACTACTAATTCTGTAACTTTCTGTAATCACACACCAGAGTGAAGACACAGCAACTAATGGTGTCAAACACTTAGGTCAAGTGCTAGAGTTTGATATCTGCTGACTGGTGACAATAACAAGTAACCAGACAGTGTAGTAATCATTTTACACCCCTTAATTGCATCCAAAATGATCAGGCATACCAATTGTTCAAGATCAACATGCCACCTAAAAACCTTTTCCTGGCTGGTATTTGCACTGCCTACTGTAATTTAAAATTTGTAATTTGCTTTCATAATGTCGAGACGGTTGTGAATACTTGGTTGCCTGGTCATGCTTCTTCATTTGAAGAAAATTCACTGACAAGTGAATGGTACAGAAAAGTGAGGACTGTAAGATCTGTGCACATAGGTGTCAAATTCAGAAAACGACCATGTAGGGGATTATTTGAGAGCTTATAATAATGGTAAAACAAACTACCAAGAATATAAAAGTTCTTTAATAATACCCAAAGAGCATTCTGTACCATTAATATCTGCAACAATGTGCTAAATATACCAGTACATGACAGTAAGTAAGTCCTATAAAAATTTTGGCACTTGGAATATAGAGAATGTTAACATTATTCCAAAGTAATACATGAATAGTGTGTCCTGGCCATGCTCAGTGTGAGTCTTAAATCTTAAGTAGTTTCATGAGCTTAACGAAATGGCCTGTTCTCATAAGCTTTATCTCTTTCCCTTTACCTCAGAAACTCCCTCTTGACAGAGGGAGGCATGGTAAAACAAGTGGTTAGCTCAGTCACTTTACCCCGGGTCTTCATTTAGGTTACTCTGGCTTACCCCCACATTGAAATAACATGCATTAGGTGAATTGGAGGCTCTAAATTGATGTAATGTACGCTTTCTCCCAAGCAAATGTATTCAAAAGCAACAGCAGATAAACATTCAAATGGTTAACCTTGTCAATATGCCCCAGTTTTCAGCTTACTTTTATTATCATCACATGTTTTATATTAGTGTAAGTAAGATATATTTTGTAATTCATGATTCAGACACAGAGCTATGGCATGAGACTGATATTGGGTAACAGTGTTCAACACAGAGGCTGAAAGAGAACTAGACAGAGATCTTTATACCATGTATTATGGTACTAATATTATATCAACCTCTTCTAAATTTAAGGTTTTAATGAGCTGTTCACTTTTTTAACAGACATATTCACTTCAAACTGTCTTTGGCACATGTTTTTTTCACCTAACAAGAACTAAAAACAGATCAATGAGCTCAGTAATCACAAATCATCAGAACAGCCAATGTGAGTTGTAAGAAATTCTCAACATCAAATCAGAACACTTTTGTAGGTGAACAAGGCTTTTTACGAAATCCCAGAGAGATGCCTAACTAAAAAGGGTAAAGTCTCTCAGCTTCTCACATAGGGTAAAATTGCACTAAGTGCAAAGCACTCTATCATGTGTATAATTTATATTTGGAACAAAAAAAACAATGATTGAAGTATATCTGAAGACAAACACTTGCACTGCAATGTTCTGATTACTTTACAGTCTTTCTTTTCTATGCACAGTACTGAAATATTTACTACTAAATAAATGAGAAATTATACTATGGTAGTGTATCACAATGGTATCAAAACTGCTATCACACAATGCCTAAAAAAACAAATAAGTAACATACTGACAGAACTGAGACTGATTTATTATTATTGTATAATATCAGACTACAGTATATCAATTACGTAACTGACCTACAGTGGATGTAATACTCTCATCTGGTAATGTACTACAGAGAGACACACCTCTCCACTCTCTGCTGAGGAACCTGTGTTTAGGGGCACACGTGTTAGAGCCCTAACATCATGTGGAGTCATGTGGCTTCACGTGTGTGCAACACTAAGAGCAGAGGCAGGTTAAGCCTTTTAGCAGAATTATGAACTAAGCTTTCCCTGCACATTTCACAGTGACTAGCCTGCACTACTTAAATAACCCTTCCTTTAAAAATCTCTATTTGCTGCTATAAAAAGCTACCTTAATGGACTTTGGTCAGTCAACGTGAACATAAGCCTGACTGGAAGTGGCTACTGCTCTTTGTGCTCAAGAACAAATGAAACAAATAAGA
The DNA here is from genome assembly GCA_034779995.1 of Parotocinclus haroldoi. NCBI lineage: Eukaryota > Metazoa > Chordata > Actinopteri > Siluriformes > Loricariidae > Parotocinclus > Parotocinclus haroldoi. Next base: position 30,809 of record JAUZST010006950.1, read on the forward strand.
AGACCAAATGTAACTGAGAAAACACAGAGAGCTTAATATGGATTTCATGATACTGATATGTACCCATCCTGTTGTGGATTAAACAAATTCCATTTTGGTGCCGTCCTGATGTATTTATATCTTGCTTGTTATGCATGACAGAGTCAAGGTTAGATTAATACTAGTCAGACACATTCACATCAGGCCAATTTAAAGCAAGCAATTAACCTAATGCATGTTTTTGGAATGTGTGAGGAAACTGGAGTACTCAGAGTAAACTCATGCAGAGATGAGGACGGCATGTAATGTCCACACAGTATGGTGTGCTGGCAAATTAGATCTCAACATTAGTGTTGTATTAGACTAACAAAGCATGTAGAGAAACAGATGGACTATAAATGTCTGTAAATGTTGAACAAAGGGCTTCTATATGGTAAATGGATAGGTGGAACTCCAAAAATGGGTGTAGAAACAAGTGTACCAAGTATATATATATATTGGCAGGAAGGATCAAGTGCAAAGTTGAAAGGACAGTTTCATGCTGCCACTGCTGCACCCAGACCATACAAAATCGGCTTCATTGTGTTGGACTGTATGTCCTGATCTGTTGTGAACGAGGAACATGGGAGAATCCACATTTCATATGAGAAAGCGACTCCTTCGATGGTGGTGGAATCATGGTTTGGGCTGGCCATCAGTATTGGTGGTCGTACCGAGATCCCCGTCGTCTGCAACGGATCGCTGACTGCTGTCAGATACCGAAATGAGGTCCTGCACCCTATAGTGGTACTTTATGCTGGAGCAGAAACAACTTTCATTTCATGGACAATATTGCAAGGTCCCATTGTGTGTATCTCGTCAACGACATGCTTTACGAGGCAGGAATTGAACGCATGGACTGGCCTTCATATTCTCCAGACCTGAATCCAATTGAACATGCTTGGGATGCTGGGAAGACATCTAGAAAACCGTCCAATGCCTACCACAACACTTCTCGAGCTGGAAGTTGCTCTGGAGCAAGAGGATCCCACACGAACTGCTGGACAATCTGATCCTGTCCATGCCCCCGTCACTGTCAGTGAGTTTTGGCAGTCTTGGGTGACCATAGTCTAGCCTATTGAACAGCCAATGTCTGGCACTCTTATCCAGTTTGACATACTTCTGTTCACCCCCATGAATATATCACTTTCTACTCAATAACGATATTTGAGTTTGCATCTCATTTGTATAATTGAAATGATCAACTTTCTGTGACTTTTCATTTTCTTTTCTGATTATCTGGATTAATTTAAAAAAAACAAATGCTTCTTTTTAAAAAAATTGCTTCATATTCATTTTGAATTATACCTTCAATATTTTTGTGAGCAGTGTATATATGAAATTTATGACAGTTATTTTCTCATTGAGAATGATCGATAGAGAGTTAAATACATCCTACTTTGAATTACCTGTCAAAGAAGACATCGATATCCCCTAGGGAATGACATTGCAATGTAGCCCTACATCTAAAAATAAATATATAAATAAATAAATAACTTGTTAAAAAAGATTCATTTAAATCATAGAGACTAATGGAATCCAGAGGCCAGACTTCCTCTTGGGAAATCAGGACTAAGCACTGCAGGAGATGGAGAACTTATAGGTGCATACCTAATCCATCAGTATTAAATTTGATTCCAAATTATATTCCTAAGTCCTTATTTAATATTAAGGGCACGGGGAGCCACCTAAGAACCAGTTGGCAACTAATGTATATTTATGAAACACACTTTTCATCCCCAGTATGCAAGTTGTTTGAGTAAGTAGCAGTCAGCCACATACAGGTTGGTGAACATGAACTCATTTCACAGCACTGGCCAGTTATTCCTCTGCTCAGAGACACCTGACTAACCTAATCAGTTAATTAGCATCTTTAGAATGGTAGGAGCCAAAACAGAGTAATCAACCCATTTCTCTGGACCCTAGCCTTCCATTTCTAAATTGTGCTGCATGCAGTTGTGGGTTATAAAGCACCTGCAGAATCGATATAACATATTAACATTTTTAATACACTTTCCTGAAAATCATGGTCATTGTAAGGTGTTAAGGATTTTCTATTTTCATCACTAGAAGTAACTCATTGGATTTTCTACATTTCACCTTTGTTTTTTTAAGCTTATTTAATTCCCTTATAATATGCTGGTAAGGTATTTTATTAGGTGTGCTATTAAACTGCTTTTCAGTACAATTAAATGACGTACTGTGAAACAGCATTGCAGCATTTTTTGCCATAGCATCCACACATTAACACGGTTTTAACCTCACTCTCAGATACAAAAGGGTTTTCCTCAAAAGACTTGATAAGTGCAAATTTGCTCGAACCATCACATCATCCATCAAAGCGACTCTTTGCTGTAGCTAAACACAAACTGTATGTTGAAAGAGTAAAGACTGCTTTTCTATTTGGCTGCAAAATTGTTTCAATCATCGTTATGATGATAACGATGTTAAATGCTCGTTTTGAAATGTCTCCTAATTTTTGTAAGCAGTATACATTTTTACAACATATATTCTCTTATTTTCTATATGTTGCAAGATTCCCATAAAACACATCGATAGACATCATAGTGCTAATCTTATTGACTGAACCAGTGTTTTTAAATAAACCTGCTCAAATGCAGACCACGGAATTGTAGCTCTGCTTTATTATAAATAGACCTACAGTCACTGTATAGCTATAAATTATGTTAATGTTATCATTTGCATTTATAAGAATGATTGCACGTATAATGGGTAGTCTTTGAAAGCTCCTGTGATATGCCGTTGTGACTAACTCTGTCAGCTTGAAATTGGCTTTACTTTTCATCCATCACATGCACACGTGTATTGGTCCAGACACATGAACAGCTTTTTTAGTGCTATACACAATGTAACAAAGATTTGCTGTGACAGTCGAGCGACTTTTTTTCTAAAAAGTTGTAGTACCAGCAAAAAAGAACCACTTTCCGTCTTACCTTTTTAACATATTCCCTGCAAACTTTGCAGAACAACTCCTTCAACTTTAACTGTGTTTTCAGATATCTTAAAATGCACGACACTGAAACTCATGTGATTACCTCAAAATTGCTCTTCCCTAATTTAAATAATTGTATCTGTTAGCACAGTTTTTCTTTCCCCACAAATGTTAGAAAACCATTTCCTCATTACAAGCTATCAAGCTATTTAAGTTATTTTGCCTAAACACACTGCAGGCCTTGCAAATATAGCAAGAATCAATTTCAGTTTTTCTGAATACATACAGCAGTTAATAAACAGTGAAGCATCACGCTGTAGACTATGCAGCTTATTATTACACCTAATTCATAATTCATGTTCCTAACCAAATTCTGCCTTTATGGTCTGTAAGATCACACCAAAGGGAACAAAGATGCAGATGACCTACAAGATGATCTTCTACTCTTCATTTAGCAGATAGATACCTCTATCTCAGTTTAAGCCAAAAAAAAACTGGTGACCAAATTCATCATGATATTTATCCTGGGATTACAGTGCTCAAAATTTAAATATGGTTAATTATTGGATATTTCATTTTGAGATATATCCTAGTATAGAAGTATTGAAATACAGAAGCGGTCAATCACAGAAATGTAGTGAGAAAACTAAAATATTGAGGTTAGCCCTATATGCTGTTTAGACTTCATGCTTCAAACTATAACCAATATTAGTCACATAAGATGTCATGACTGACAGTTCACAAACATTGCATCAAAATTAGCAGTAGTTACTGACTGTTTGAGAGCGTCAAGAACAAAACAGATAAGTTCAGAACCCACTGTGAAATATGAACATGGTTTATTGCATGTCAGCTATGATGCCCTCTGAAACTCTATTCTTTTTGAGTCAGTGTGAATCATTTATGCTGCTCTGCCTTGGCCAGGAAAAAATGGCTACTTCTCAGAAAAAGTTCTCCATCAATAAACCCATACATAATAAAACATATCTACAGGCAGCTACAGTGGTGAAGCCCACATGGTGGAACTATGGAAGGTCAATAAGCTGTCGAGCCACGAGAATCCGAGTAATCTTGGTCAGATCACATTAGGAGACATTCAACTAGTCACTGGGAAAACACAGGACATGCCTATAGCAGGATGGCATGACAGACCATGTTCCGTCAGTCATTTATTAAAAGCAGAAAAATGCAGCATAAGAGCAAACTGAGCCAAAAGGTACACAGACCTAAAGAAATCGGGAATTATGTTTTAAACCGCTACACATGTAAAAAGTGTAATATCATATAATTTCTGTCAATGTGTTCATTTCACACCCTCCAGGTACAGTAAGGTGGCTGGTCAGAGAGACATAAAAGTATCTAATTGTGATTATATATATGCAGATGATAGCCAATCTTCTTAAAAGGTCAATTTCAAATTGAGCAAGCCTAGAGTGATAGTGGAAAGGAAAAAACTCCCTGAATAAAAAAGGAAGAAACGTTGGAAGTACCAAGCACCTTTTAATGATATAATATTGAAATAAAAGATCCTGATTTGTCATCCAATAATGCATGGGGATTACTATTGAATGAAAAGTGTGGTTGTGTAATCTAAAGAAAATACATATAAATAACACACCATTTTCAAGCCACCCCACGTACTGAAAGCACAGTGTCACTTTTAAATTATGCTGACAGTACAGCCTGGTACACAGGTTTGTTTAGAACATACTTTAGTGTCCATTTAAAATTTTCTTTGCATGCAAACGGAGAACCAGAAAGCCCAGGGGATTTCGAATCAATCCATTTTTTCTTGTTAGAAAGGAATAAACGGAAAAAAATAAAAAATTAAGTGCTTAAACATTATTCCTTTAAGGCACGATTACACATAACCGAAATAATTCTCTCATACAGCAAAGCAACTGTAACAGGCCTCAAAAGGAAGTGTGACTGAAGTATTACTGCCACAGGGAAATCATTCGGCTGACATTTCAGAGGGTGTCTGTAGTCCCTCATCCGCAATACCTCAGGACACAGATGCAATGACTGGTATTAGCAAAAAGCTGCTGCTAACAGTGGCTGGGATGAAATATGAGCAATTCCTATGCCGCATTCAGCCGGGAGAAAAACAGCTCATGTAAATATCATTAACAATGAGCTAGCTTAATGCTTACAGAGGAATTCAATGAAACAGAAGATATGTGATTATTAGAGGAAGAGAAAGCTATCTGACTGACTCTACTGCTTTGATTCTGGCTGTTTTCTAGGATGCAGTCTCACAAAGACACTAATTGAGAGCATTTCTGATGGCTATTTGGAAATACATGCATGAGAAATGCTTTGGCATTTGAGTTCATACTTTAATGAAACATGACAGATATAAAAATAACACTGGAGGAGCTGCACAGCACAACTCAGTGTGGAAAGTACAGTTGTGTGGCGGTTAATTGCTCAACTTTTATTTTGTCAAGACCCATACACCACTTGACTCAGATTAGTTACAGAAATCCTGCAGATGCAAAAATCTACAAAGAAATCAACATGTTAAAAAAAAAAAAAGTATCAGTGATTTTCCAGCATGTATCATTCTGTATTTATTGATCAATTGCCATTCCTGACCAGGTTTTACTAAGACATTGGATGGTTACACCATACTTTGCCACTTTGGCAAAAAAACAACCTTGACATTTATTCTATTATTCTGATTTAAAACAACCAAGTTCAAAATTTTGAATTCATTTATCAATGAGCCAATGTAGGTAGGTTACTTGTTAGCAAGATGTGCTGCCATTCAGAAGAGGTGTGTCTGAATTTGTTCTTTCAGAATCATTAGTGCACAATCAAATTCCCTGGTTCATGCACAGAATAATTACCTAATTCTATCGAAATCTAATACTGACTAAAGGACTAATACTACTGACGCCAACTGAAGTGTCCAGATAATGTTCAGTGTAATAAGTACATTTTATTTATAATTGTTCCTCATAAATGAAAAAGAAATATTTTTACTCATTTAACATATGTCGCTATAATTGAACACTTTATTTACACTAGAATACTGAAAGCATAGTTTAACTGCTATCACTCGCATATGCAACCATTTCCTCAAAAAATTAGTATGACATACAAGTATAACATTTTGGTCTTTTTTTGTTTATGGGGCATTGTTTTATCTACCGTTTCTGATTTGTGTGAAACGTCTTATGAAGTTTTAGGTCAAATGTATGCACTAATATACTAACTTTTAACTTTCAAGCACCAATGTAAAGTGAGCACAAGCTACTCTGAAGCTTTCTTTTTATACCTTCTATTCTCCTACCTTCAAATCAATACATGCTACCTTTCAATCTCAGATGAGGTAATGAAATGTCAAAGAACTAAACCCTTAAGCAATCATGCAGGAAATATTATTAAGGAACCTTTCGACGATCGAGATGCCAGACATGCTATATTACTCTACAAGGGAAAGCTGTGACACATTTGACAAATGACAATTAATAAAAAATGTTTTTTTGTAAATAAACCCAAGAAGCAGTATTTCTCCTGCACACAAAATCAAGTTTATGCAGTTATCTTATTACGGTATTCAAGTGGCCATGTAAACAGCTTACACTGATCCAAAAAATAAATCTGACTTGTAAACACGACTATATACATGAAGATATGTAGTTTTTCTTTTTAAATAAACTTGAATTGCTCAATTTAGCTTCTAAATCAAATTATTCAAGTCAAACAACTACACAACAGCTATAAGTATAAAAGCAGACATTTATTTTTTCACATTTTAAGCCCAGCTTTTTATGTCTGGTTTGCTATATGGTTCTATCCTGGTTAAGACATCACACAGGAGTGAAGGTGCACTGAATAGGACCTGGTCCATCATAGGGCCAAGAACAGGCATGGAAAGATAATCCCCCACCAGACCTCATCCTCCCTCAGACCAAATTGCAGTCTTCTTGTAGTGTATTTTCCACTTGAACTCAGACATATGCAGGGGTTTTATGGTCACCTAGTTTTTTAGTGAAAGACACATTTACAAAATCTCTACAGCTGAAGAAGTGGATCTCTTACACTTGCCATATGACATACTCTTCGCCGATCAATCTGCTTATTGAATGAAAGCAGAGCATTCTGGCACCAGTGTCAATCCAGGCATACTGCTAATAAGAGCAGGGTTAACACACCTGGCCCAGGCTATAATCTCAGGCCAACTTACAGGTCTCCAAATTAGCAGTGTGGTAATGAAAATGTAATTTCTCTTTTACTTTGCCTGAAACGGATGTCCTGCAGCACTGGACATAAATTAGTATTTTAAGGCCTCCCATTTCCAAGCTTGCTGCTGACCAGGGGATGCATCTGTTAGGATGCTGAATTTTTAAAGAACAAAGTTAATTCTACATATAGTGTTTTGCACCAGCAGCTCCAGTGGCTTAGTGCTAAGAGCACGGAACAGCAGTTTATAAGTGGTCTGTAAGGTTGAAAGTTGGGTATTGGGGATATAAAACTGTGATAGGTTGGTACTCTGTTCAGTACCTCTTCCTGCACCCAATGAATTCCAGGTTAGATGCCACACCATCACCCACAACACTGACCAGAAAAAGTAGGGGTAATTCAGGATGTGTTGCTTTGAGAGCACAAATCAAGTCTCTCCTTGAGTTGAGTTTGGAGTTATAACTGAAAACTTATACTGCATTACATACCTCAAGTGGCACTTTAGATAGCACCAGACTGTGCTTCTGATAGCTTGCCTTTAGTGGACAGATGTTGGAATTTATTACTTTTTAATGATACTCCCCAGATGTTCAAAATTCCAAAATAATATTTACACACCAGGGGTTTTGGAAATCAAGCCAACTGCACAGCACCAAATGGTGCATTCATACACAACATTCATTATACTTTCACACTGCAGGTGAAAGTGGCTCAGATGCACCTTTCTCATGACAATGCAAGCTGCAAAACTGTACAAGGAATTACGCATCCTCACTCCTGATCTAGACCATTTTCGGATACGGTACAGAAATCCAACACATATCTGATGTAAGGTAATATCTCTGAACAGCCACATTATAACTCGCAGGACATTTACATCAATCCAACTTGATGTCAGAGATTCACCCCTAGAAAAATGACAGCAGTGAGAATATTATAAAAGTAGATGTCACGACTCAAGTATTTGCTAAAGTTTGCCAGTAATTACGTTTTGATTTAGCTACGTGCAGTCCTACTACAATAATATTAGATGAAAAATGCATTCAAATCACAAAAAAATGTGGGGTGAAAGTAGTTTTAGTACTACCATAACCTTTACCACTTCATATTGTTCACCTCCCCTCAGCTTCATACATCCTTGGAAAAAAATACATTTTAAGCTTTTGGTACTGTATATATTTTCAGCAGTTATGATTTTCTCTTAAACGTTTGAATAATTGATCTTAATCATTTTGTGTTCTTGCCATTCTTCTACAAAGGGCCAAGTTAATTTAGGCTTGTTTTTCAATATTATATATTGTCACTTACAGATATTGATAGTTGTGGATTGCAATTTTTGGTGCTTGTTTCTAAAGTTTTGTTACTGATTTGTTATTGCTCCCTGAACCAGTCTCTCTGTCCAGTATAACTGCAAATTGGTTTTGTTCAACCTCTAAAGATAAAAGAACATTATTACTATTTAATCTTAACTGATCAGGCTTTCGCTCTTATAGTAGTAGGTGGTCTGGTGCTTCTTAAACCTAATTTTATTTTTTTTAGACAATTTGTTTCCGTAGAGCTGGGAACTTACTCTCATTGAATCTGGCAACCATTCCTGAGCTGCTGTGTTGTTTATGGAGTGAAATCAATGCTGCTCACTTGTAGTGTCTGTTTTGCTCAATTTAGAAAAGACGTGACTTCCTAGTTATTACAATAAACTAGAATATCATGAAATATCAAATCTTAACCTACTACAAAGTTTGTTTGGAACATTTTGCAACAAGCCTTTACCTGCCAAAACCATTTACACTGGATATCAGTCAACTGCAGCATAGGAAGCTGCTGCTGATAAATAAGATACAGAATGGCAGCTGGGCACCCCTTTGCATGGATCACAACACAGTACGAATGGTTCAGAAACAATTCAGATAAACTTGATGTTAGTAGAGGAGTTGTCTTGCTTAAAGTTTAACCACCACTGAATCTTTCAGCATTACACACTACCGGGCAGCTCTGGTCTTTCAACCCAGACAAATTCATACAACGCATGGGAGAAAACAATGGTGGAAAACACTATATACCTAGTAAAAAGGGATTTTGAATTAGATTCACTTAGACATTAGCATGACTTCAGCGAACAACTTTTGGATGATTTATTGTTTAAGCAGGAACCTCAGTGGCCATTGTCCATGTACGTTATTTCAGGACACCAACTGAGCCGTTAATCTTTTTGTGTAAACTGTGTAATATTCCACTTTAGTACAGTACTGGGTAAAACAAATTCTGTAAAATGCACCTTATATGAGGATAGAATAGGATATTAGTGCCACCTCAGCACAAAAATTGGCTATATTTTTGGCACGTTATGTTTTCCATTGCTCCTTTTTATATAGTAATCAACATAGTTATCACAACACATACCTTAGTCCAGCACAAGATAAAAGGTTTATGATTCCTCCCTGTGGGGTGTGTTTCAATTCGACTTTTATCAATTCTGCTGAATATGAGTCTCAGTGGGCTTTGAACAGGGCACTCACAATCAATATGTGCATAATCAAACAATTTTGTCTTTTTCGCAAACTGGTGCATCTTGAGGTGAGGAGGATTATGTGTCAGGTGTGAATGTCCAATGCTATCTTGTGTAGGCTGTAGATTTCCTATCTTGTAGTTTGCCCTTTAAACGCGCGATTTAAACTCATGAAGTTTGTTGTCTATTCGGCTTTACCATTCTTCTTATCATTTTGGCTCATTATGAGATGATTTTAAGGTTTAACAAACAGTTTAAGTAATATTAAATTCTCAATCCACTGGCAAAATGACTAATTGGACAACAACTTAGTTCTGTCCAATAGAATGGATTGTGCTTGGGTGTTTAAAACATGGTATTTAGCTTCTACCTTCACCCTCTACTTCTTTTCGGCAATTACTACCCTGAGAAAAGCACGCATACACAGTTATGTGAAACCCTACCCAACGTACAAATAACTGGCTGAGAATGTCAATCAGAAAGTCCGGCATCCCCATAACAGCATGACAGGAATATGCCAAAACAAAAGAACAATTGACAAAATAAGAAGAGATTACAATACAAATATGGAATAGTACTATTCAAGCCTTTAACAGAAAGAGGAACAGCATTATATAAGAGTCTGAATGTATTACCAACTATTACCAGCTGCACTGGTGAGGTCCAAAGACAACCGACTTACTAATAGACCTAATTATGGTTAAAATAAAATGCTAAAATGTGCCAAACTATGCTGAGCCGAACTTCTATGTGAAGGTAGCTTCTTAAGTATTAAATGGAACAATGTGCATAGTGTACCTACAAGAACAATGCTGCCAGTGTACATGCATGGCTACTAATTCACCAAGTTGAGAAATGATCCTGTGTCTGATTACAACTCAGACACCATCTGGGGTGCTGTTGCCTTTTATCGTTTACAACCAGTGAATAATCGGAAACAATCGAATGCATTTCTAGATGTTTTTTGCTCAAACTAGGCCACGTAAAGACCCCCGCTGACTGCTCTGTCTGAGTCAGAGACACGCATACACTTTCACCATTAATGACAGATTGGTGCCTGGCTGCCATATCCCCACAGCTGCCCTGGTTCGTCTGATTTTGGTGCCACCGCTGTCTCTGTGAAACATTATTCGTGCAAGACACAGTAGGCTGAAAATTAAACTGTTGCAAGTCAATTAGCACAGTCTCCTACAATTTATCACCACTGCCACATTCATTACCATAAACATAAAAATACCAAATCCACCTCCGCAAAACCTCCTGTCTGTACAAAACCCAAACTGTCAGTCATGGTGGATTATGACCATCTTCTGACTCACAGAACCTCTCAGAGCTGAGCATGTTCTTTCACAAAAGGCTTCAGTCTAGCACGCAAGCAATGTAAAAAGCTATTTGCACGGTTTTAAGTATGTTAAATGACGCTAGATTCTTAAACAGAATACAGTGTTCTTCATGATTCTGCATTAAAAATAGCCCCATGACTCTAGCTCATATATTGTTTTTTTTCAGTGTGGGTATAAGGCTCATAATCAGCTTAGTTTGTGGCAAATGTTAAGCAGATTAGATCAGATGAACAGCAAGAGGCAGATAAGTGAAATTAGATCAAAGAAAACAATCCATATAGAAAACACACAGGCCTGGAGCTCTGTCACAGAGCATTAAGTATTGCTGAAATTGAGGACAGAATATAAATAGATGTAGGCAAGTTCCACTTCGCTTACAATCTGTAGTACCAGAGCCAGGTGAAATAAAATCATTTTTTCCCCCCAACTCGTTTGATTCCCCAAATATGATTTGTGCTTACTTTGAATAATAATGTTAATAAGTACGAAATGTTCTGAAGCAGGAGCCGGCAATATGATGTTATTGTATCGTATTGTGGGTTTTTTTTTGATAGACAGTATGCTTTTCTGAGCAGAACAAGGATATTGTGAACAATTACAAATAAAGTGTGGCACATGAACTTCCCAGATCATGACACTGTGTTTTTCCAAGGTCTCAGAACTTAATCAGCTTGTTAACAATGTATTACAACTTGATTAATAAATGTCAAATTTAATTATGTTCCCTATATAAGTCATGTTACTTCTTATCATGTAGAAAATTAACAAACTGTGTAATTTATGTAGGGATGGGTGAGTTTGGTGGGTTCTAGTATTACTTTTTGTCACACTGACAAGTACTATGGCACTATCTAAGTTAGCAACGCTGAAGAGAATATCAGGAGCTACTTTCTAATTTCAAATAAATATACTGCTTAAAAAATTAGGGGATATTTCAAAATGAAATACCCACTAATGAAATGTCCCCTAAAGTTTGTGAGTAGTATAGTGAAAATAAAAGTAGAGGTGGTATGCAAAGAAGCACCGAATGCTCAAATCCGATTTTGGATTTATTTTAACATATGACTGTGATTTTCTTTCTGTCTACGAACCATAAATGATTGCATACAGAATTTTTTTTTTCTACTTTTTTGTTAAAGAAAAAATCTTCATTACTAAAGAAAGATGGAAGCAGACGCGAGATTGTGTCTGGCTCTGCACTCTCGCTACCTTTAGCTTTTACCTCTTTGCCATTGTTAGCTTTGTTAAATTTCGCATGTTCAGAGAGGTGATGCCGTTTTAAAAGTCTATTTAAATTCACATTAGTTACATTGATTTTCTGAATTGTTCTTCCATGGCTTATTTTTGTCATGCACAGCTAACAGCACTCTATGCTAAAGATATGACTGCGTCTGAAATAACTCCCTACTCTCTCCTTAGCAATGCAAATAATAAGTTGTACTAAAAACACAAGTGAAATTAACCCTTCATGATCAAAATGAGTCAGCACCAGTGATATAAACATACTCATAAGCAGATGAGCTGTGTTTAGAGCTCCACACTTGAACCGAATTCTAAATTCAAGTTAATAACAGCACTGTGGTGCTACTGTGTCTGTCATGCGCTGCACAAAATACAGCACAGGCACAGAATCAGTTATGAGAGATTGATCAGCCAGTCACAGCTAAAAACAGGCTGATTCTGGTCACCCGAACAATCAGTAAGTGCATCACCAATTCAAAGTCAGTCTGTTATTAATATTGTTGCATTCTGTAGTATAAGAGCTATTTTACAATTTCCTTTAAGAAAATGTGAAAAACGTAATTGAAAATTTGACTTTTTAATAAGAATCTAGGTGGCATGGTGGATCGATAGGTAGCACTGAAGCACTGAAGCACTCCGGGTGTTCCAGGTTCCTCCCATGATCCAAAGACATGCTTTAGGTTAACTGATTATGCATGTATGTGTGTCCCCTACTATGGATTGGCGACCTGTCTAGGTTTGTTCCTATTTTGTGCCTTATGATGCCTGCTAGGCACCAGCTCTCATGCCATAGTGTCCAGATTAAATGGTTAAGAAAGTAAATGAATAAGTTACTGCATTAATATTAAAAAGCTATCTATTGTTTAATATTGGAATATACAACTGTTGCTGTCATACTGGTTCTGTCTTGTTTTCGTTCATTTTAATGTGATTTAAATGTGAACAATGAATTATCTAAGAAATATGGAGCCAGTACAGATATCTTCAAATATTCAGTTAGTATATTAGTATTAGATATTAGTTGGAGCACTCCTATTACATTTGGAAGTCTAATGCTCGCAGATAAATAAATGAAAGAAGGACTGATCCAATACTGAGCACCAATACTGAATACATTTTGGCTGTTAACATGTGTGATGTTATCTGACAATAAAGATCTACGTGAACACAAAACACAAACAGTCAGCTATTATTTGTGATAAAGACAGCATTGAACCAGTACTGGTGTAAGTCAATATTAGTAGTTCCAAGATGGATCATGTGTTAAAAACAGCAATAAATTAATACATGAAAGCATCCCTAACAAGCACTGCATGACCAAGTACCAAAGTCCTATGTCACCTAGCATCTAGGTTGAGGTGTACCTGTCACCTCCTCAGAAGAACATTTGGTTAATGTGTAACTGCAGCCGTCTCAGCTTACGGTTTCTCACCATGCTGTTGTTCTAATACTCTTTGTTCTGTGACCCAGCTCTGTGCTTTTTAAAAATCAGTGGTACCAAATTGTTTGTGTGACAGCTGTAACAGTTTTAAAATTCAGATCCAGAGGAGAAAACCATACCTAAAAGGCTTTTGTGTTTGCAACCAGTATGTCTGTCTTTTCAGAACACCTATTTAGACATGATATAGTCCTGGTTCTGCTCTAGCTCTGATCTGTTCACTTCATCACTACAATGTGACTCTGATCTTATAAGCTTTCCACTTTTTTTATTAATTCCAGTCTGCTTATCAGACCTTTTGGCCAGCACAATACACCAACTAAGGCTAAAATGCTCGCAGTGTGTGCCATTTGCAAATTCAGAGATGAAATTGGGAAGTGAAATAGCTGCATGTTTTGGAGGTAAAGAGACAAATAAAGCCGGTGATCAGTACTGCTAATTTCCTATGTTCTCAGAAGTATCGCATGTTCATCTACCATTAACAGAAGGTTAATAATATTTTAATGTTGCATGTATAACAAAGCCTAATATAGACATGGGATTTATAAACGAGCTCACAGGGAAACGTGTGTAAAGTGACGCAAGCCAGGCTTACACATTTATACTGATGTGAGCCATCTGGCAACTCCACTGGCAGTATAATAAGTAACAAAACATGTTTTTCATGGAACTCTCATTGGATTGATTAAATGAAATGCATCATGTTTAAAAGCGTTAAGTAGTCTTCTTAAAATCCAAGCTAATTGGCACCTGGGCCAAAATTTCAATGAGGCCACAAGTATGCTTTAAGCTATAAGTGGTGTGTTGGTGTCACAGAAACTGGAGGACTACTTTGCATTTTAATGCACATATTCAGTGGTAGTATAACGATAACAAGATTTCAATTCCTGAAAAGATTTTAGTTGGATGATTATTGGTGGTCTTTTTGATAACTGAGCGTAATCCACTTAGCACTCTCAGTTGAGAGCTCTGAAATGGACTTATCACTGGAGAGATCATCACTGAGAAATCAAATAATCTCTTAGGCCTTGGAACTTTTCATCAGGACGATCAGATCATTTCTAAGCCACGCCATGCCAGTCATTTGCTCTGGAACAATTAGAATGGCATCCATAAAGGGTATATCAAGTTATCTTACACTTAGGGTGGCCAGGTTACCATCAGGTTGTTTTCAGCAATCCGGATGCAATGAAGACATCATCAGAGAATGAATGTGCTATTGTCAGCAAAAAGCATAATTACTCCATTAATGAGCAAGTGATCTGTGCTGTGCAAATGGCTCTGATTAACATAGCTGCAAGACTGCCTAGGGCAACCACTCACATTTAGTTAAGATTCAGAACCATGCATTAATTTTTAACAAGGGATACCTGTAGCTCCAGTAAATGTGCAGCAACATACATTTGAGGAGACGTGCGGGCTGACTGGGATTAGTCTATACGAAAAAGCATAGTTTAACATAGTTTAATATGGAGGACTTTTGATGACATCCTCACATTCCATGGATTTTAGCTTACTTTAAAAGTCACAAAATATTGCTTTCACATCAAATATGTATATGCACGCAAAGTAAAAAGGGGCAAAGAGTTCAGCAAAGATTCCTTTGTGCTCATGTAACTGCACTTTAGAGGATAAATTTATTGTGCCATTCTATCATAAGTGAACATGAGGTCGAAATATGAGGTAAGCAACGATCAGCTACCAGGAATCAAGCGAGTATTTTAACAGAAACACTCAGATTCACTACCCACTGGTAGGAAATATTTGTTTACATTAAAGGACTTGCTATAGCCAACACTTTAGTCTTGTATCGATTGAAGTCAAGGGTGCCGTTGCAAAGCATGTGCTCAATACTGAGAGTTTTTCAGCACAAATATGCGAGTGGCAGTGGCAGTAATAGAAATGCAGCTGACCGCTCAATTACACTGACTTGACTATCAGCAGGAGCAGATTAGACTAACATGGATATCTGGTGAAACGATTCATTCCCAACAGACAAAACTCAGAGAGTAGGGTGGAAAAACAAACTATATTTCATAAGCAGTATCTGACAATACTCTTAGCTTCTGTTCCACCAACACCAGAGAAAAGATCTTAAACGTTATATATAGGCAAACGGATATTTTATACTGTAAAAGCAGTTAAATATGTTAATAACATAGGTAAATATATAATGTTGTAAATATTTACTTAATTTTATTAGTCTTAAGTCGATATTTTGCTCTCTTCAATTAAAAAATGTTTCAAAATAACAAATATCGTTCACATTTTTACAGGGGAGTGTGGGTATTGAGAAAAAAACAAGTATAATCTATGAGAGGTTCAGTCAGCAGCTCAGTGCTAACTGAATTTCTTGGAGGGAAATCAGTATATAGGTTACTACAGCAGATTAAAGTATTATGCTACCTAAAACTACGTTAAACTATTTATTAATATGTAGATACTATACTGCTCATAAATTCTTGTGAGCAGTGTAGTTATGCTGGTTTGTTTTATGTAAAATGACAATATGTCTGTACATATGAACAAATGAGATGTAAAGCAAGCAGTGCTTAAAAAATGAGTCCTTCATAAAGACAGAATATCTGTAAGGATCACTTCCTTAAATCCAGTGTAGTGAAAGTGGCAAACTCATGCTTGTTTTCAGACAATTCTGGAAACCTTTTTTCTTGTTTAAATCAGCCACTAATCAAATAACTCCTCATATGTATTTTCAAATTGAGCACTATAGATGCACTGACTGCAATGTTCCTGACCGATTCCAATTAGTGAATTTTAAATATATGACCGACCTATTACGAGTTTCTTTTCTCTAACAATTATAAATGACAACACAAAGAAACAATTGCTAAAGAAAGATAGCAGGGGCTGCTGGTTTGTTCATGGTTCTGTTCTCTTCAGCTTTATGGTGTTGGCCACACAGACATCAATCACTGAAAACTTGCTCAAATTGTACTTTATCATCAGACTTCATAAATGCCTTTTAACAGTTACTGCAAGGGTACAAGCAAAGAACTACGACTCATCCCACTCAGCTTGCACTTTTGCACAGCACACAAAAACCAAGACGATAAGTTATACATCACTACTGTAGACCAATGAATGCAGTAAAAACAGACTTATGCAAAATCTACTATTATCATATACTATTTAGTGCAGTGGTTAGTTTCTGGGTTGTAAATTCATATCTACTGCATATGCATTGTTTAAAATGTTGATTCCAATGATTTACATATGAATTTCCAAGACAAAAGCAGATAATTCAAAATGAGGAGCACAGATGTTGAGCCCACATGCAGCAGCCAGCCACTGACAAGAATTTAACCTCCATGATGAGCCATAACAGCCATGTCACACCTATCAGAGTTAAACACTAGCTACATTGCGTTGCATGTAAGCACAAACTGTGCACAATTACTACTCACCTGTCTACGTGTGATGGCTGATTGTAGGATCAAGGACAGATAAATGTCACACAAACAAGCAAGCAATGAATTAAGTCAATGTTGGTAATCATTTGAACTGCACTACAATAATGGCTACCTTACAGAAGCCATATAGCATGTTTGCTGAATGTGTTCTGAAACCTTCTCGCTGTGAAAATATAGAATACACACCTTCCACATTACAAACTAAAGCAGCAAAACCTTTCCTCCACCACAAGCTGACAGTTCAGGATGAGCAGCAATGATTATCAACAAACTAGAGCTATGCAAGCTGATAAAATACAGTACATGCTCTCACAAACACACTTATTAAGAAACGTGCCTTATATTGTGTTAACATATGCCACCAAAACAGCTCTGACGTACCAAAGCATGCACTCCACAAGAGCTGTGAAAGTGTGTCCTAGGTCCTGTGGCATGTGACCAAGACCAGATCAGTCCACCACTTCTCACATATCTGACTGAGGTCGCTCTTGATCGCTCTTGCCAATTTTGTAAGTACTAACAACAGAATACTGAAAACACCACGCATACCCTGAAGACGATCAGACTCAGCGGTCTAGTTATGACAAGATGGCATTTATTTGATTAGATCCACACACTTGCCCAGTTGCTCTACTTCAACGTATCAGCTTCAGAAAGTGGCTGCTCTAATATCCCACTCATTGGCAGGTGTCACTGTAACAAGATGCTGTTATTCAGTTAATCTGTCAGGTGTCAGGATTTTTCAGGTTACAGGTGATCGGGGTGTGCGCGCGCGCGTGTGTGTGTGTGTGTGTGTGTGTGTGTGTGTATAGATGAAGCTGAAAGCTCCTCTGGGTTGGAACAGCCCAACTGTTCCAGAAAAGCCTGGACCATTCTGTGTGGTTGTTCGAGGGCAGAAGAGGTGGCTATAGCAGAGGCAGCATACTTGGATACAGCCTGAGCTTTCTTTCATCACAAGGGAGAGCAGGGTGGGCTGTGCAATGCGAAAATAAATGATGCCTCAGGTTAACTAGGCCCTTCTTAGCTGGCCTTCATAGACTTGGACTTCTTTTTCTGTTAAGTAGCACCAGTACTATGTCAGTCAGGGTGCAAAAAGAAGCATTTGTGTTCACACTGCCCCATACAGCAATATTTTTTTGATTCAATGTTTGTGCAATCTTAACAAGAAGCAAAGGATATATTTCTCTGTACAATACACACTGCTTACAAAAATTATGGGATATTTCATTTTGTGCAACTTCACTTTTAAGTATCCACTAATTTCTGTGAGCAGTTTACAATACCTAGTTCTACGCTGCTCACAAAAATTATATTTTAGTTCTTTAATTTCTTTAATTTTAAGAGCAGTATAGTTAATTCTCAACAACTTAATACACACTGTCATAGTGCTGACAGAAAGAGACAATCATTTTGGCACAGAATTACTGCCTTGGTATGTTTGGCATGACAGAAGTGGTCATTTGTCACCTACAGCATTCCAAAGAACTGGGTGATATGTCCTTTAAACAATATTCGTAATAACAACATGCAGTAGGTTATAATGGTGATACTTAAGGGGTGGGGGGAAAATGTGATTTTTAGATGCATCGCTATCGGACGTTAACGATTCTGAATGGATTAACAAATGGCAATAATCGATAATCAAGCACACTTGCATCTGAACATGTAGACCAGCTTCTGTTCTTACATAAGAACATTAGCACTCACTAACTGAGTTCTGTAATGTCCATTTTGGGTTTAATATTCTTATCTGTCTTTGCTTTCTTTGCGTTTCTTTTAGTCTCACTTTCGCTACAGAGACCGCTACATCAGCGAAAGCATGAAAGTCTTTTACCCCAATTGGAAAGTGGTCGGGAATAAACACAGGGAAGATAGTTTTATCAATTATCTCGTTTAGCAATGCACAGTTCATCGTATAAGCTTATAGTCACACTACTAATTTGTTTATATATTTTGATAACAATATCACATAATAATATTAAGACTTAATGTTAAGATTTAATAAACTGGAACAAACCACCCAGCAGCAGGCATTCAATACATAATTTTATATAGCTATATCAGTATATTTTTTTTACGTTTTAATTCAGATTTCAAGTTTATTTTTGAGCTGCCAAAACATCATATAGTTTAGCCAAAACATTGTTTTATGCAGGGAGCTATGTATAAATGTTCTACACTAGGACATTGTCAGAGTAGGACCTTAATTTGACAAAGCAACTGAGCTACAAAACGTTAACTAAACTGAGGTAAGTTAACACTCTACTTAGATTAACCAGTTAGTAGTCTGACTCTAAGCCTCAATACTTAAAAGGAATAATAGTTTAAACTAGCTGATATGAGAAAACAAACACAACTTCCCTGTGTTTATTCCCAATCATTTTCCAATCGGGGTAAAAGAGTGGCGTTCTTTCGTTGACGTAGCGGTCTCCGTAGCATGAGCTGGTGGGCGGGGCTTAACATAGCCTAGATCCTGGCCCACCATCAAATCGGGTCCAAAAGTCAAAAGCGAGAAACTTTTTGAACGAAAGCTAGACTGAGAGAAGCGCAATGGAGAAAAGGCGCAAAGAAAGCGAAAACGAATACTTCAAGAATATTAAACTCAAAATAGACGATTACAAACAGAAATATTCTGTTTACAAACAGAATATTTGCTTACAGGTTTTTTGGTTCTCAAAACTTTAGGACCTATTTTGACCCCATATATTTGTTTCATGTAGTCACATGGTAAAGAAAAAAAATGAATCGAGATGCATCGATAACTGTTGCAATCTGAATCATAATCGAATCAAATCGTGAGGTGCCTAGAGATTCCCACCCCTATGATACTGTATTTAGAAATTCCTCTAAAGCCCTTCATAAATGTTTGATATCACATTTCAGTGCATACAGTCAAATTAGCACAAGGATTCTAGAAGTTCCTGCAGAATATGTCTGCATTAAAACATACTTGTTAATATTCATTAGTGGTTTCAATTCAAATAAAAGATAGACTTGCTTAGAAAAAATTGAAACTCTAAGCCAACTGATGGACATGCAGAGCACATGGACATGCAGAGCTTCAGGCATTCTTCATTCAGTAGTGTGTACCATTTTAATTGGTGAAACACATTTAAAGTACTTTGTTTGTTTTTTTACTGAAACAATTGTCTGCGTCAATGTTCTTTTTGCCATTTTCACACTCAGCATGTATAAACCTGCTTTGCCATCTCACTTCTTTACAGGTTTTTTCCCTTTTCCTTCCTGATAAACACAGATCTCCCATATATATACATGTCACACACACTCGCCCAGCAGAGAGGACAGGATTACCAGGCAAGTGTATGTGACATTTGAGATTTTGTTCTTGTTCTAGTCTCTGAGAGGGAGAGAGTCACAGAAGGAGGACTTGGAGGTAGAAACAGAAGGCAAGCAATCTTCAAAACACAAATAAGGATTGCACACCATGTTAATTCACTGTAAGAACTTGTAGACCACTGCTACTTTGGAATGCATATCATACGTAAAGGGAGGAGTTAGAGTCACAAAGGTGTAAGGAGAGGTTGAGCTAATCACAGTATGCATCTCTGTAATTAAATATTACCAGTATTGCATAGCGTTAAAAAACAGTATGTTGATATTAAATAAATCCCTGCACGACTAATGGTGCAGTATCTTGGCTATTTAGTGAATACTGGTACACTACAGTATTGTGTTTGTACAGTACAGTACAGTACAAACACACATAACCCATAATACAGACTATTTTTCCAGTATATAATCGTCTGCATAGTCTGCAAACTGTACTGTTAGCCCCAACCCTGGGTACCCCTTGATCATGGTGGAGCAAAACTGGAACATGTAATATCGATACTGTTTTTGAGCCTTTGGTAGCTGTATGGTATAAAGTGTAAAAACAAAACAAAACAAAAAAACATACCTCCTGCTAATATTGTGTAGATCCACATATGCCACCATGGCTCTGACCTGAGGCATGGATTAAAGACCTGTGTTTACATATAAATATGATCCAGGATAGAGAGGCAGTGAGGCAGCACAAATACTGATTGATGGACAACTTGTACAATTTGTACTGCCAACAATATTGGAATTATTATATCTCTCTGCTTGAGACGTCTAAGCCTCCACACAGGGTGCAATGAATTTGACAACTTTTGTAAAATGCACTTCACTGATCCTCTGCTCTCAGCCAATTACCACAAATGCAAACACAAACAGCCAATGCCGATATCCCATTCATAAAAGCATTATCACACTGAACATAGGGAACCCAATTTTATCTCTTACCTCATTATGAAAAAAAATCTTCAGAACTTTGCCTTATTAACATGAAATAAAAAGAGTACGGCAAGGGCAGTGTAATGAAAAATTCATGCAACATGTATTTAAAAATCATTTCCCAGCCTGGATGTACTGCCTGGAGGCTTGGACCATGGTGTCCTGAACTTCAAATTTAATTATGTTTTTCAACACTACAGCTTCCGAGTGGCCAGGCCTGATCTATCGGGAGCTTCAGGGAAGCATCTGACTGCTGGTCTGGCTTGTCATAAATACAAAGTATAAACGCGTACTGAGCTGAGCTGGAATCATGCAAACCTTAGCAATGAACGGCACTAAGCCATTTACAAAATCAGACAGACTATTACACACTACGCCAGTTAAACATTCCAAACTAGCACAAAAGATGTTCAAGTTCAGTCCTGGAGCTTCCCAGCTCCACACAGAGCGATGCTTTTATTTTATTTGTATTTAGCGCGGTAATTATGTGCAACTGAAGAAGTTCTGTGGTGCAGTAAGAGCCTGCTGCCAGAGAGTCCATATCTTAATGGACTGGGATTGAATCCCAGTTGGGACTTGCACATGAAAGTCAGGTGGTGCATATCTACGATGAACTGGCACACTGTACCTCTGCTTGCATACACTGAATGCCAGACTTTTCCTGCGACCCTAAGCAGGGGAAAAAAGGAGCAATCTACTGGGAGATTAAAGGTGTGGGGCAACAATGGGTAGTTCAAACATTAGTAAGTAGTACAGTATTGCAAGATTGTATTATTTTCAGCTGTGTGGCAACACCAGCACAGCTCAAACAATGTCTGGATAGATTACCGAATGTCTGATCACTGATAATAATGGACATGATTAGACATCCCAAACTGTATTCCTCATGTATCATTTGACTGCTGGCTACAAACTTTCAATGCTTCCACCCACGTGCAGAGAATTCCCTACAGATTACAGTTGCAGTTTCTCAAAATATGCAATAAAGTAGGGCCCAAGGCTGAGCTTAAGCCTCGAGGGAGCCCTGCAGCAGTCAGCATTACATCTGTCCAAGTGCTAGAGCATAACTAAACAGTCCTTGCCAAGACACAAGAGTCCTGCTCTAAGGTGAATAAGGAGATACCAAAGTAATCTACCAAAGAAGTGCCAAGTCTTTAAAGTGCAGGGGGTTTCAAAGATGTTTTATGATTAGAGAGTGAGAGAGAGCTGTGTAGGTAACCTCAGATTGATTTGTAAATTAATTACATTTTTCATCACGTCATATTGCCAGCATTTTATGTCTTGCCAGTTCAAGACTTTCAGGCAGACAGCCAGGAAACCAGCAGATTTTATAAGAGTTCCCTGTAAGAAGCTGGTCATTCAGTTACACAAAAACCCCTCAGCATAAAATTTGATAAGCTAGTCTAAAAATGTATCATGCAGGTGCTTTCCACCCACTAAAATACTCCAATCAAGCCAGTCACAAATGCAAATTAGGTCCTCGGCTAAGTATTATTTACTGATAAACACATATGCGGGTATTCTGAGCACTAGTGACAGTGCCACTAATGTTAAATTGTGATTCTGCTAGAAGCTGCAGTGGAGAAATGGTATTCCAACAATCAAGAGGCACCTCTTTCAAAGAGATTAGAGTGTTGACATGGCTTACATTTGCCAGGAAAAGATAGCACCTAACTGTAAACATCCCTAAGCCTGATAGCTTCACATACATTTTTATAGAGCTGCATGGCTGGAAAGCGTTATTGCTTTTTTTCACCCATAAAGTCCTAAAGCAAGGAAAAAATACAGATGAAAATGGCAATGCAGCAGTGTATTTTGTTTCAAGTAGGGATGCACTACTATAATATTGTTCATCCTCAGCAACATTAGAATGTTCTGATGTAATATGCATGAAATTATTATGACACAAAGTCTCAGATCAGTCTACGGTCATCAAGTCTGAGATATTGAGCTTGCAGAAAAAACTGGATTACTGTGATGAAAATATTGGAGCTGTAACACATTGGACAAATGGTTACTGGCCATTATATATATTTGATCAAAATCAATCAATATAGTCTGGGATTTTGTTCATAGCAAATAATAATTTGGCAGTGTACAGCTTAGATCTACAGTATTCAGTATACAGTATTCTCCAGGTTCTCTCAACCACTTGAACCAGCACTGTTTTTCGAAATGTACTTGTGACAATGTAATTGTTCCACTTTTTTGCAGTATAATTATTGTTGATGAGTGTGCAGAGTGTGTTTTTTTGTGCTGGTATTTTGGCTTATTTGAGGAACAAACAACTGACTGTTAAAGTTTGTCAAAATTGATTAATTATTGCTTACTGTCGTATCAGCACATTTTGGGCCATCAACACGGTAGACTATGTTTGTAATCTTCCTATTCTGCATAAAGGTCAGCTCACAGATGATAAACTTAACTTAACTTAACTTAAACGATATGCTATCATCATTATGCAGGTCAGCAGAAAAGAATATTATGAAGTGACAAACCCACGTTTAAAATTTTGGAGCTCAATCATGAACAATATGACATATATTATAGCATGATAAAAGAGCAAACCTAACGATGGCCTAAGACTTTTGCACAGTACTGTAGATCTAAGCTACATTTCCATTTCAATTGCTTAATCTTGTGCATCGTGTAAGAGGCCACTCAATAGCACCTGGGCTGACTATGCTATAGTACTTCAGCCTCTACCCTATTGTATTCATGGGCAGCATGTTGCCTTAGCATGTCTTTTGTGTTTAACCACTTGGACAGGGGCCTGCAAAAGTCTTGTCAAAACCCTCAATAAGTCCAGTGAGTTAGTAGCAGAAAAAACCACAACTGTAGCCAGATAAAAACAATCTATGATTACCAAATCAACCACAGTACATGGTTGTCCAAAATATCCGGGGCATGCAAGAAAGATGAACATTATGATCACCAGTTTAGGTTCCACCACTCTGCACTTATCCAGCAATTTTGTAAACCCATGGTGCACAAAGAATACTGGAAACTGTCCAGCCACAGTGACTGACAAGGCTGTTATTAAGACTCAGGGCTGCATAATGACTGCTGTTCAAAATATCCCCCTGCATGGTGCCTGACAGGTGCTGGTAACACAGTGTGGGCCACTGACAACACTTTTTAGTGTCGTTATTGCAGCACCTTCCACAATCTGTGGGTTTAAAACAGAATTCCTGCATTTCCAGCAGCTCTACAGAAGTGGAAAAGTGTTACTGTAAATATTAATGTGAAACACACAATAGCTTAACTAGAAACAAAAGAAGAAAGGAAGATAACCTGCTTCTGGCAAACAAGCAAAATCTACTTGACAATGCATATCAGCCAAAGAAGGTAGATAAGAGTGCTTGTGTGTGGTTTAAGCTGGAGTCTGGAGTGTGTCTGGCATCATACAGGTCTGGCATGACCAGTTCTGCAATTACACTGGCCAGTGAACAGCACCACAGGCCTAAGAGACTTAATCATCAATTAACACACACTGCTTGCAAGTAAGGCTCCCATAGCTCCTGGTTTTAGAGCTAGTTCCTAATCTAGAACCATTCCATGCTTTTTCACTGGAAAATCGGTTTGGTTACATCACTGAAAAGTGAATCAGTGGCTGGAGGACTTGATGCTCTGCCATTTCATAGGTGACTTAAGCAATGCTATAAATGGACAGTATGTTTTAGTGTTTGGGCATGACCAGATGTGATGAGCATGATACAGATGATTTTTGTATCCTAATACTACAGTTCAAATAAAAACTCTGTAGTGGTTACTGACTACATTTTCAACACAAGTACTTTTTAGCTTTAGCTTTTACGGATCTTTCTTTCTATATCTTTAATTCATTGCTAGTCAGGCACCTAATGAAGTGCAAATCTTAAGTCTTAATGCATTGCAAAGATGCAATCAGGTTAGTTCTGCCGTTCAGTTTTTGGTACCTTTGTGCTCACTGTGCTTCTCAACTTTTAATGGAGCAGCAGGATGTTTCTTCATGCTTAAAAATGTTTTTTTTTCTTTTAGCTAAACAATGTAAGAAATAATTAAACTTTTTACTTAAAGTACTATACACACACACACACACACACAGGTCACAAACGTTAGGGGATGTTTTAAAATGAATTCGAAGCAATAAGAAAATTAAGCTTTTGATATTTCCTTATTAAACAATAACATCAGAAAAGCAAACAACAAATCAAAGAACGTTGTTCTGTAATTCAAATGAAATGTGCTTGGAACATCCCATAGTGTAATTAACAGTTGACTGTGGAAACGCTTTCAAGAGACTGGAACAGTAAGAAGACCAATGTAATGTAAGACTAATGCAGGGATCTGCCACCACATTATCTGATTATCTTGTTTATTTAAACATTATTATTATTATAAAATCAAATGCTTATTTTTTAAAATTGCTTTATATTCATTTTGAAACAAAACCCCATATTTTGTGAGCAGTATATATAGAAGCCTACCTTAAACATGCTTAAAACACTTACATTAAATTGTTAAGTAAATCATCAACATGAAGCTTATTTTATAATAATAATCTAAATATTGAATATATCTTGCCATTTATTTTTATGAATGGATTGAAATTGAAAACAAATACAATTACTGGCACAACTACGTTTTTTTCTCACTCCTAGTGATCATCACACCTGCCAGGTGACTTCCGACATCACGCACTGCTGACTTCCTCATTCAGCATAGGATTCAAAATTCAGAGTACGCTTTGCTGATTGTGCATTTATGTTTATTATCGGATTCTATGGATGCACCAAAATGTCAGTTTGTGGCTGAAACAGAACAACAGAACATTTGGGCAAAGACCAATGTGTTTTCGCTGTTTTACTTTAATATTGTTTACATCACACCACTTTTTTAGCATTGCATAAATTATTCTGCCTAAATGTATTAAAAGTATATATACATAAAACATAAGACTTTTTTTTTTTACTATAAAATAGTCTGAACCTAAATATGTATAAATGGTCGTTTTGACTTGAACTACATTGCACCTGTTCTGTGTCTCATGTTAAATGTAAATATGCAAATACAGCTGAATCTGGTCAATCGCATCCCGATCGTTTTGGTCCTAAGAACCAAAAAATCCCAAAAATCTTCCCATATCTCGCCGACCCGCTTTGCATCCGCTCTAAGTGGCGACTTGTAGCTTTTTTTCCTTATTTACTCTCACGTTCTTTGGTCCGATTAAACTGAATTTTGGTCCAAATAAGCAGAATAACATTACACGGTCCAAATAAGCGTCTGGTCCAATTAACCAGATTCAACTGTATACTTTTCATGAATTTCACATAATATTTTGACTCTTACTAGTTTTAATCAGTTAATATATATGTAAAATATACAGAAAAACACAAAACTTTGTCCATTCTAATTTAGAACCAACATGTTTTTTGTTACCCTCTATTACCATAATCCAGAATTTTTATTGCGCAATAAGTACATTATCATTCTACTGGAAAGCAAATGCTGAGTTTGAGAAGCTGCATACTCAGAGTAGCCAGCTAATGGCAGATCACATTGCACTAGTCATTGTATAAAGTGTTATCCCTGCTGCTTGTACAACAAATGTTTTTTTTGTACCCTGTAGACCTGGTAAATGTGCATTTGCCCAAGTAAGCATCTTATGTTACGCATGTTTTTGTTGTTCTCAGATAAATAATTTGTGTATCTGCTCAGATACCTTTCTGTGATTGCAACCAAACTCAGGACTTTCATGCAACCAACTTTCAGGAATTAATGCTCTTTTTTTATAGCCAAATAGCCTATGCATTTGGCCTGTACACAGATTCACAGTGGAGAGTGGATTTCACATTGAACCAAAGGTAAAACTCCAAGAAATTGATTTCTCCCTTGCTAAGTAAACCTACATCGTCTACTTAAGTAAACATTTTCTTTAAAAACAAAGCCTTCGCAGATTTCCTGCACCAGGGCCGACCCAATCTCAGAGGAATCGGACGCTTGCATTACAGGTTCCGTTTAAACAACAAAAGAAGAATTGACTGGACAAGTCTTGAATCAGAAATGGCTACTTTTACTTTCACTTCCTCCACACACTTTCGCATAGTCATGCTGCTCCACTTCTCTTACTGGAACCCAGCTGCCTGCCTGCCCGCCTCTATTTTATGACTTCCTCTAGCTGGTCTAGTTCCTTAAATGCAACTGGAGCCTGGAGCTCAAAAGCAGGTCATTCTGCAGAATAATGTGGGTCTACACAATGTCTCACAGCTCTTTGATGTTACAAATAATAACTCAAAACAAACTACGCCTACACAAAAAGCATCGGCCAGTGTTGACATGCACTGCAGAACAACAGGAATCTGACTTTGACAGGCCAGATCAAAATCTTGCACTGACATCAGATAAACAGACCACGGAAGTGAAGTATTTTGGACTATATACTCTTATTGACACTCACTTGTTTGTCACGGTCCTTGTCCTTGGCCTTTCCGCTGCTGCCAGACCCCCTGGAGTAAGTGACATCCCGAGGGATGACAGAGATCTGATGCAGTGGCATGTTCATCCCAGCAGGCCGATGGAGCTCACAAACACTTCAACTGAAACCAGCCCTCCAGCACCAGCATGATGGAAGGAACCATTAATCACGACCTGAGCAAAGGAAAGGGTCAGAAGAAACAGAGATTTAAAACAATAGGAAAACAGTGGAAACATTAAAGGTAGATTAAAGCTTGAAAACTACCAAGATTAACCACAAAAGTCAAAGCATTGTCATAGGAGGAACCATAACTAGCATAGTTCTAAGCAGTTCAACTGAGACTGATAACTAAAAACTGTCCAACAGCACACAACAGGCCAACACACGCAATTACCAGTGGCAACCTTAAAAGGTACAATGCAATTTAATTATTAGTGCCCAGGGTCATTAAATGAGCCTCAATCTCAGAAGTGTGCACACTTGTTTGAAAGTGCCATGGTATTAGGTAAAGTACACTTCAAGTACAAGCTTGTTACCGTTTTTAAAATGCAATTTAGCCAATATAATAAGTGAATATGCATTAAAGAAGGCTCCTGACCTACTCAGTCTCCTTAAATATTATTCCCCCACCAATGAAGGTGGGTCACAGACCTGCAATAATATCGAATTGTGGACTTCTACAGCAAAAAAATAGCCTACACAGAAGAGAATTCACAGAGTTGCAGAGGTTGGGAGATAATTCCCTTCCTTGGCCATACCTTCCCCAAACATGCCCAGGCAAGAGGCAACCCAAAGTCTAGACCTTGTGTCTTCCTGCTGTTGGGTTAGTATGATAGACCTCTATACTACTTCTATACAGGCCTTGAATAATGGTTGGAACGGGACATGAAACAGGATTTGACAATTATCAGTTCACGTAACTATGAAATGGATGCAGCGTACGCCGCATCATACCTCTGTTCCTTATCAGTTCTTGCTCGCAGACAAACAGCTCGGTACTGTGATGATCGGAAAAAAATGGTAATCAGTGTAAATAACAATTTTGTTTCCGTTTCATCTTCATTATCAAAACTGAAAGATTCCCTCATTATTCATATTTCAGCAGAACAGCTGGTCAGTACATACTGGAGCACTCACAGAAGGCGTTCCACATCCTCATCAGTGATCAATAAGCCACACTGGTTCACATCAAACCAGGCAACATCTGTTATTTCAGATGAGCATGCTGGGGACACTTGGATAGATCAAGCTCACTGAGTGATGCTGTGAAATTATAATATATGGTAGGCCTAGACCAGCCTAGACCATGAACAAATTATACTATCCAGTTTTATCTTAGCTAGCCGGTGACATCATGTCAAATGGAAAAGGCATTTATTTAGTCTCTGGTTAAAAAGCCAGATTCAGCATATATCAATACACAATGCGATCTTATTTGTTCTAGCTGCTTCAGGTACTAAGGAATGTATTACTGATGCCTGAGCATATTCTTCAATCACAGTAGTCTTCTTCTTACCTTCATTTTTATGCAAGATTATATCAAAATACCTAAAATACCTTAATTGACTGCCATTGCTTCCCATCTGCATGAAAGTGCTTGACGTGCCGTTGTTTACAAATGACATAGTCTTACAATCTAAGCAACTTTGGGTTAAGAGCCAACATTTTGGCAGAGGTGGGATTTTATGGACGTTATGGTTCACAGTGTAGTACCTTAACCGCTAGGACACCACATTCGACAGTTGTTATTCCAGCAACATAAGTACGTGAGTGGCACCGACACATTGATTTCCATACTTAAAATGTCCTCAGCAATGCAACCACGATTTGAATTAATACTACAGTGAAATTCCAGCCTTGTTTTTACCTTCCTCCTCTTTATATTTTAAGTAGACATGTGTATTAAAAGGAAGTCCAGGGATTCCTGATTTATGTCCGTTAAACCTCACCTGGAAAGGTCTGAGAGGAAGAAACAGTGAGACTCCAATGGTTTTAATTTTTGCAATGGGAACTACCAAGCTCTTCTTCCTCATTATACCAGCAGTGTTTGCTCCAAGTCTTATTAGAGCAGAAGCAGGTTACATCCATGCACGTTGACACCCCCTCACCCCTTCCCTCACAACCCCCCCCCCCCCCCCATCCCGTAGCACTGATGTCAGAACAAATATGTGCATTGTAACGTGGGCAAGGATGACTGAACACAAGCAAGCAAGATAAGCTGCTAGCTGTAGTTTAACTGAAAATAAGCAACACAACTAAAACATTTTTTGCACTTGAGAGCAGAGACTTGAACCTAAAGAGAGCGAGAAAAACCATACTCTGCGGTACTGACGGCATGATGTGCATGAGAAGGAATGTAGCGCAGTGAGAACTAGTACATTACACTTCTTAACCACTTCTCCAAAGTCACAGAAAAAAGGTTAAAAAAATACCTTTTCCAGCTAGCAAGATCAAGTAATAAGCATAGAAATCAGTCAGTGCTAAGACAAAAGAGCCAAAGTACAATAATTATTCGTCTATTCAATACGATAAAAATATGGTGCACTAACGTATTCATCTTAAAAGCATGGTAACTTTGAAGACCATGTTACTAATTGACTGCTCATGAATGATAATGATCTTTGGTCAATACTGCATTAAAAAAAAACAGAGGGAATCCCCAAATTTTGTAGCTTGTTAATTATAAACTCGTTATAGTGGCATAACATTTACTGCCTCTGGAGCATTACGTTTTTGCCACAGAGAAACAAAGCAAGTAATAAACAGGTGAGGGTTTTAAACTTGTTATAATAAGAGTGAAAATAAGAAATTCCCTTGTTAATCTTCAACTTAATGATATATAATTGAAGTCTTATCCTCTATGACACAGTAATTAAAATATAAACCTTGCTGAGCAGCAACAGCCTTGGCCATGAATCATATCAGACTGTGTAGTGTGAGCTACCTGGTGCTGGCTCATTAACATTTGCCTGAAAGTCATTGGAATAAGCAGCTGGACCTGCAGCTGTGGCTGACTTAACATTTGTTACAAACAAACTAAATATTCTAACAGCTGTTTTAAAAGGGTCATGGTTAGCTCAGATATAATGATCAGACCAGTGCTAAGATTAATCTAGAACAGCTGCTTCAGACCTTACAGGTGAGGGACATTTGTGTTGCCTGATTCAGTATTGCCCTGTAAATATAGGACATAAAGCTCAATAATAATGAACCAATGAACTGCACCCCTTGATCATTAATAATTCATGAGGATTAAAAACAATCAATCACTTTCAGCATTGCAGAATCTAAGCACAGTTATATTCAAAATGTGCACTATAGCACAGAGTGCATTCTACCAGACACATCTACCCTATTGCTCCACTTTGTAGGTGCAAAGTCAGAGACAGCAGTTCATCTGTTGCACAGTTTCTGTTAGTTATCCTCTAATCCTTCATCAGTGTTCATAGGATGCTGCCTAGAGCATGCTGCTGGCTGGATATTTTTGGTGGGTTTATTTTCAGCAATGACACTGAGGTGTTCAAATATTAAATTCTAAATACCTAAAGTATTTAAATACTAAATACTAAATTGTGTTTAATTCTCTCAAATACATACTTGCACGCGTGCACGCGCACGCGCACACGCACACGCGCACGCGCACGCGCACGCGCACGCGCACGCGCACACGCACACGCACACGCACACGCACTAACTGCCAGTGTCATTGCAGTGCTGAGAATGATACACCACCGTAATAGGACCTGATCTGTGCTGGTCCTGTAAATCTAAAATTAGTTCAGCAATGTCACAATGCTTTGCATTCCAGTAGTTTTGCATAATATAATGGCACAAAAATGTTTTGTTTTTTTTTGAACCCCAAACATTTCCCAAAGAAATGTGGACATTGATATACCATTATAGTACTTCTCTTATGAGATTGTGCTTGTCAGCTTTAACCAGCTTTAATCAGCTTTAAAAATTAAGAAGTCACATCCTGTGCATAGCCAGTGTGCTTTTGATACTGGAATTTTAAAAAAAGTGCGTGTATTCCAAATGATTGTACTTCCAGAGAAAAACAGGAAATTGTGTGCACACGACAAAATTTTGATTTGCTCATTTATTCATTCAAATTTAGATTTTGCAAATGTGTCAATTCTTTCTAGATTGTTTGATAAATCACATAACCTTGTTGGAGCCTTATTATTGGCACTAATGATCAACTTTTGTGTTTTATATTTGTATTTCAGTTGTGGGACATTTAAACAGCACATTACTCCTGAAGGTGATAGTGGCTGCAGTCTCATACAATGGTCTCTTTTCCTGATCGCTATCCCCCAAAAAGCAAACAAAGGACACGCCAGTGCACACCCTCTCACTCTTTTACTGTGTAGCTACTATCCAAACCAACCCCATCTTACCACATAGTTCTAAGAGAATTATTATTTGAAATTGAAAAGTTCTTACTGGCAAGATAATATTACTGCAAGGAAATTATTTCTGCTCTCCAGAGATTTATACATCTATAATTATTTAGTAAGTAACTTAGTAAGTTGAACATATCGTAAACCAGGGAATTTACTGTAGGGAAATACAAACACACTCGTTAACAAACTGTTCAGGCTGTTTTTGCTTTTTTGTCCATAATGCACTGTCAGCCTTTGTGTTGCAAGGTAAAAAATCGTACCAGGGATCTCTGGAGCTCTGGTTTGACTGCGCCACCGCAAAGATCATTAAAAATATATAAAACATAAATTATTTGAAGATGAGAATATATATTTACTGTGTCAGATAGCAGTGCTCAAACATGGCAATTATTTGCCTTGTTGTTTCCACTCTGCAACAGGTCCAGGCCACCATTGGGGGATGCTTTATACTTTACAGTATGACAACTTAGCAGTTGAGTTCATTAATGCACATATAATCCACATGAATTACATGGATAATAGCTTGAAATATATCTAATGATGATATATCGAATACCTTGTTTTACAAATGATTTTGAAATGTAGCTAATGATTCAACACAGGCATATCTGAAAGTCCTTCGTTTCTTCAGTGAGCATCTCAATACAACATACAGCCATAAAATATAGCATAAAATACCCTACACACCAAGTAAACCCACTTGGGAGAAATCTATTTGAAAACAACATCAGTTTCACATAAAATGACTGATTACATCAGCTTTTACTAAAAAGTCACAGGAGGAGTAGTTTGGAAGTAGTTTAAAGCCACACTTGGAAAGTAAAGAATAATGCTATTTGCCAATCTAAATAAATCTGTGCCATCAGTTATGTAGAACAGTATGCTGGGTTATGCCTTGTCATAAATACTGTTTTAAAAGGGACAAAACAGTCAGTGTTACAGTTATATCACAAATCCGAAAAAGACTCTTACATGTTAATAAGCAAGAGAGGAGTCAGTATAATTTAATGACTATATCATTGCAGTTTCTAAATCAGCTATGTATTAATCCCAACAAATGGACACTTACAATCATTTACTCATGTTAATAGATTACCTCACAAATGATACATTCATTGAGAATTAATCAGGAACAAATTATACAGGGATTATTTATATCATATAATTGGAATTATGTTAATAAATACATAAATTGTTCAAATACATTATTCCTTTATTTTGTGGAAGTGCTCTGATTTTAGAAGATACAAAAAAAGCAAATCAAATTTACACAGTGCTTTGAAGGGTTGGGCAATACAATGAATGTTTGAGATACATTTATTAGTAAATTTCTTTGTTTGTTTTATTTGATGTTGCATCAACTTAACTGTAAAGGGATAAACCCCAGAGTTTGTCCCGCCCCCAGATGCTCAGCATCTCTGGGGTTAAATGGAACTGTGAGCTGGCCTCAGCTGGCCAGGACATTGAGCTTTCGCATTATGATTGGATGATCAGTTCAAAGCTGAATCCTGTTTTAATTGACCTGATGCCCTATTATTATTTTCCAGCATTTAGCAGACACCCTTATCCAGAGCGACTTATTATTGGTCTGATGCCCTAGAAAAGATGCCTCACTTGGTACAATAGGGTCACAGACCATTTTCTTGAAAAGGAACAGAGGGAAGAATTTACGTATAAATAAATTGACATGTTATGATGCAAGCTAAAAATTAATGTCTCTTCTTTAAAAGACCAGCAGCCGCCCCTAACCTGGAGTGAACCCACACGAACAGATCCAAGATCAGGATCAAGCCGGAGATCTCTGGCACTGTGGGGTGGCCATAATAACTGCTTGTGCACTCTGCCAACACTGAGATATTCTATAAGACTACAATGCCAGTATCAGGATTGAGTTTGTGAACATAAAAAGGAATGTCATCGTTTAGTTAGTTTACCATTACTAAATATGCATAGTTTACCTTAATGAAGTATTAGCTTATATTACAAAACTCAGAATTGTGAGTTCGTCTCTGCCCATCTGTTTTTTATGCTACGCATTTGAAGAAGCACACCTCACAAATAAGAACATTTCAAACAGGCTGCTGGAATCAGCTTCCACTTGAAAGGCTTCTATTTCACATAAGAAGGCAGTATTTATCACATGCCTCTTTTTATAATAAAAAAATTAAGAAAGAAAAGAATTAAAGCTAAAAATTTTGTCAAATAGCTATAATTTACCAAAAAGCACACAGAATTAATAGTGCAAATGCAAAGTTGGCAAAGACTTTTAGAACGGTTTCGTTAACGAAATACAAAATACAAAATTAAGAACAATTTTAAACCAAAGTGCAGTAACATACTACACTAACTAAGAACAGAAAAACTGAAGTTCAAAGCACACTTGCATAAGATGATATAATTGGTAAGATGGTATAATTAGAGACAGTGCCACAGGATATAATAGCAGCATAAGAATGATCAAATCGGAACACCCCACAACCTAATGGAATAGTGGCAGTACTGCACAGGAAGCACTTTCACATGCTACTGAAATTCAGATATATATAGCCGAGATAATGAGGTTCTGCAGAGCATGCATCACACAATGCAGATGGCAAAGCATGGTGTCTCTTTGCCCAAAGAAAGACCGTATTTTCTCCATTCCCATCCACAGGCAAAACAGAGAGCCTCCTCCCCTTAACCAGCTAAACAATGTCAATAACAGGTCTGCACACTACAGCATATTTCATAATAGTCCGCTTCCTGATTCAGAT
Source organism: Parotocinclus haroldoi (assembly GCA_034779995.1). Lineage (NCBI taxonomy): Eukaryota > Metazoa > Chordata > Actinopteri > Siluriformes > Loricariidae > Parotocinclus > Parotocinclus haroldoi. The sequence continues at coordinate 65,825 of JAUZST010006950.1, forward strand.
AGTTTCACAGTATATCACAATATTTTTTGTTGTTGTTTTGTTTTTCTTTTTTGCATGACTCTGCTTTTACTTGTTCTTCAGCCAGCAGAATGGAGAAGTCTGTAATATTATTGTAGGTGCACTTGAACAGAATGTAAATAAATGCAAAAAAATATTGCATAATTAAAAAAAAAAAAAAAATTTTCATTTTAGTCCATGAATTCAGAATTCAGGCTCTCACAGCCTCTCTTAGTGTTTCTTTACGAAGCCCTCGTATTCTGCACTAATTACCTGTATTAATTGCACCTGTTCAACGCTCACATGCTCAGTCAATCTCAATCCAACCCCATCGGCAAGGTCATTTGGTCAGATGAGATCAAAATAGAGCTTTTTGGTATGAACCCCACTTGCCGTGTTTGGAGGAAGAAGAAGAATGAGTACAACCCCAAGAACACCGTCCCAATCGAAAACATCATATTTGGGGGTGCTTTTCTGCAAAGGGGACCGGACAACTGCAGCATATCGAAGGGAGGATGGATGGGGTCATGTATCGCAAGATTTTGGCCAACAACCTCCTTTCATCAGTAAGAGCATTAAAGATGCATCATGGCAGGGACTTCCAGCATGATAATGACCCAAAACACATCCAGTTCAACTACGCAATGGCTTCATTAGAAGCATTTCTGGCAAGGTCCTGGAGTGGCCTAGCCATTAAGCCAAGCTCAATGTTGCCCAGCGGCAGCTCCAAAACCTGAAAGATATGGAGATGATCTGTGTGGATGAGTGGGCTAAAATCCCTTCTGCAGTGTGGGCAGTTAATGTGGCTCCACCTCTTGCCTTTCCTCTCATTTGCAGTGTCTTGTGAAAAGGCTTCTTCAAGTAATGTCTGACCCCTTTGGCTGCACTGTTCCACTGGTGCTACTTATGTGCTTACAGGAGACCTTCCTTACCTTCACACGGTATATTCATACAAAAGAAGAAGAAAAAAAAAAAACACTTCATACCTTAATTTGGAAAAAAACAGAATGGAAACTCCTGAAATCTGATATTCGAGAAAATCTGTGACCATAAAGTGTTCAGTCATGAGGAAGAAACACAAACAATAATTATTCTGCATACACTTCTTTATCTAAAAATATTTTCTTTCCCAACTTCCCAAACCAAATCAGTTACATCATCATCAGCCATTGCTGAGCTAACGCCGTTCAATCTACTGTTTCTAATGTCAAGTGTTTGCATTTAATCCAGTCAATTTGGAGAACGCTAATTAAAAGATCAATCAGTGGCCAGATTGTTATGTGCTATGAGTGTGGAGGGGGGAAAAATCAGACAATCAGCAGGAAGTGAAGGATTACCAATATATCATTATCCCTATAGGGTATCACAAGCTTAAATAAAGCTCCCGGTTGCCATGATACAGCCAGAAGAATTAGGAGCAGCTTGTGCCAGAGTAAGTCACAGAGCCGTACAGCACCTTCAACAGATGAAAACCTTTTCGGACTATGAAACTGAAAAACTCATCAGCTGCAACAAGGGGTGAAGGGTGTGTCAAGGAAGAGTAGAAGTAAAAGTAGCATGAGATCAGAAAATGCACCATCATAAAATTCAAAGCCGTATTGGTAAGGTCATTATATCAGCAAGGCACTAATGAAGGTTAACGGCCTACAAATAGGAATTCATGTTCATTTGTCTTACACAGCACAATCTTTCACGGCCATTTGCACATAAGTACAGTATTAGAAGTGAATTCAAAAGCAATTGCTATGGGAACTGGTGCTGTTTAGTTTCTATTCTCAATGTTGTTTTATAACAACTCTTACTGAATTTATATTTATATATAATATATATAAATCTCTCTGTCTCTCTGTCTGTCTCTCTGTCTGTCTCTCTGTCTGTCTCTCTGTCTGTCTCTCTGTCTGTCTCTCTGTCT
>JAUZST010006951.1:0-39841 GCA_034779995.1 Parotocinclus haroldoi
TTAGTGAGCCATATATATGGCTATGTCTATAATACAGCAGTTGCGTTCCACGGACTTCAGAATTGTTAATTCCATCTTTAGTTACCTGTGACAAGCAAACTGTTTTTGAACCACAAGAGATATTGCATGACTCTGACAGAGTTTTGATATACCACATGACCACCTTCCAATTGGGAAAAAAAAACTTGTCCTTGAGCCAATATGGTGGTTTTCAATATAGCACCCATGTTCAGGACATGACTTGAAAGATTGCATGATTACTTGCTGGGATATGCAGATATATATTTTCGATTTTGTTCCTGAAATAAAAGGGTGTCCTGTGACATTTGACTATATTTGAGTATATTAAAGTACTGTGCAAAAGTCGCAGGCCGCCATTACATTTGGTGTATTAGCAGTGACGACAATTATAACGCATTGTGTATGATTGAACCCAACATTTGTATTTGTCATTCCATAATACTATCTAGGTTCTTTTAAACTAGCTTCTTTACTGATACCCAAGACCAAGCTTCTTCTATAAAACACACACACTCACAATAAGTTGAACAAAACTCAGTGAAATATTTTTCATTTGTTGTTTTTTAGTTGACTTTTCCGGTGCATTAGCTATTTTTATTTCACCTCTTGTCCTCTCCCCTTCTGACCGTCTACAAAGGAAGAAGTCCATCAACTGACAGTCTCTGGCTACTGTATGAGGTAGAGCTTAAGAGCTCTTTTTTTGCATCTTTAGGGGGCATGTGAACACCTTGTTATTGCTGTTCAGATATCACAGGTTGATTCCTGGAAGTGACAAAAGATTATAGTGATTAAAAGAGGCAAGTCTCCTCCATTAACCCCTCAACTCCAGAGCCTGAGGTCTCACATGGACAAGGATTTACTGAAAAGATGCTCATGCTTAGCATCCCTAGTACTAACTTTGAGGCTTAATCTGAGCTTCTGGCTTGAGGCAGGAAGAAACATATGTGGGCCAAGAGATTTGTGTAATAATAGCTTTATCTGTATGGATTAGCTTTGGTTTAATATATTGCAAAGCATCTTGGTGATGCTGATGTTTTTCTTCCGACATTTCTCCAACCGGAAACAAAAGCATAAGGTATTTAACATATGGTCTAAATAAAATCAAGTTTTAAAAAGTTTTATCTCGTACATCTTATAATGTAAAGTTTTATAATTACTTTAAATATGACAGGGTGCTCACCCTCCCCATTCGCCAGTCATTCCATTGACTAAAAATGCACTTTTCCAATATCAGCTTCAAAGCTACTGCTAATCCCAGATGTTCACATTTGATAATTTACACTTTTTCCTCCAAAAATGCAGGTCTGTTTTTGTCTTGTTTGTTTAATTAGGTTCACTATATCTACTTTTAGTACCTAATGATGTTTTAGGTCGTATTTATGATAAAATATAAATAGTTCTAAAGGATTCACAAACTTTCAAACATCACTCTTTCTATTTCTTTCATATAATGATGTTTGAATGGCATAGGTCTCTTAATTCTAGCCCACTGTATATACAAACTCATCCTCCAATAAATAAGCCATTGCTAGTAACGCAACGGAAATTAGGCAACATTGATCTAACCTGCAAATTTCAAATTTGTCCAATTTGGTGTGCAAATTATGGTCTTTATATTTGACGGGACAAAAATAACACTCTGTGTGATCTTCTGATATTGTAGCCCATCTGCTTCAGGGTTCAACATGTCCAGAGATGCTCTTCTGCATACCTTGGTAGGAACAAGTGGATATGTGAGTTACTGTTGCTTTTTTAATCAGCTCAAACCAGTCTGGTGATTTTGCATTAGCAGGGCATTTTTTTGTTAAAAAATTGCCTCACGGTGGGTTTTGACCAATTTGTGTAGCATCAACATCCATGTTACGTTCAAAGTCAATTAAATCAATTTTATTTCCCGTTAAGATGCCCGCCTTGACTAGGTCTACATGCCTAAAGGCACTGAGTTGCTGCCATGTGATTGGAGCAGTTAAACAGGTGTACAGTGTGCATTCAGGCTTGGAGCCTGTCCAGGAATTCAGAGGGTGCAGGTCAGCATGTACTTTGAATGAACATGTATCTCAGGGATTGCTCTGACAGGACTGCAGGATGATCTCCCTGTTTGGCCTCCCATCCTTCTGACATAGCCAGTTGTGCTTGTGTGACAAATGTGACCACAAAAACCCATTTAAAACATGTAGAGAAATAGAAGTGTCAGTTTTAAATGTGTCCAAATCTATTTTCACAGTGTAAGATTAGGGCGATAAGATCTCTGTGGAAAGACAACAAACTAAAGATTAAAAAGAAATGAAACACATTTACGGCTTGTATTTTTATTCATTATTTGTTCTCAATACCATGAATCATAACTCAAATACAATAATTTATATGTCCAAAAGTATGTAGGCATGCCTTCTAATTGCTGGCGTCTGTAAGCCACTGCTAATATGATCGTGAGTTGATGAAGCATGGATTTTCCACAGGCAATAAATGGCAGTAGAATGGGTTATACTGAACACCTCAGGGACTAAATGACACTCACAGAGCAAGTCAGTCCATCACCTTTCTGCCCAGCCCTCCTAACTCCATAAAGATATGGCTAGCCAGCTTTGATGGAGTACTTGTCTGACTTGCACAGAGCCCTAACCTTAACTCCATCAGACACCTTTGAGATTAATTGAAATGCCAGCTGTGAGCCAGAGCTTGTTAAACAATATCGGTGCTCAACATCACAAGACGAGATTATGTCCCAAAATCTGGTCGTGTTCCACACAGAAGAGTGAAGACAGTGGTAACAGCAAATGGGGCCGGGCCTTTAATTCTATTCTAGGAAGCCTATATGGGATTTTTGTCTGAGTATCAGTGATCATCTGTGTTTTCTCTCGTCCTCCTCAGATGGCTGATAATGATTTTTACATTTAGAAACTGTACTATTGCTCCAGTATGTTTTGACTTCCACTGCTCACAGAAAATTGGGCATATTTCATCCCCTTATTTTTGCAAGCAGTATATTTAAAATGGACAAAGAACTTTATTACTCAAACATATTTCCTCATGTTCTAAACCATTCTATTGTTTAGTCTTAACAAAAAGCTACCTGGGTCCATCTGTGCTATCACAGCTGACATCCTGCTAACACCAGCACGTACATTCTCTGTTCCTTCAACAAGGCACTATTCCTCTTTCCTGGGAAGCCCATAATACTAACAGTGCAGTCTTCCCTGTGTGACACAGACCGACTAAACCTGCTTCCAGTTCCCCTGTGCTTATCAGAATTAGCCTCGGCACACTGCTTAATCGAGCCTCCCTTTGCCAGGAAACAATAAATCTTAGCCTAAGTGCTGGCTAAGTGGGAATTAGTCTCTTTTGAGGCTATCCCACTCACAGTCGCTCCCTATTTGCATTCAAAACAGCTGGGGCACATTAAGAGGAGGGAAGGGGGCTGCGAGTTTCCTTCCTTAGGAAGATGCTGTCTGCAGAGGAGCCCCAGGGCAAGACTATTTTGGCTCTCTATAACAGACTACTTGCATGTGGTGTGTGCAACTGAGCTACTGTTTTTCATTAATGATACTGCTTGATGATATTGCTTGAGTGAAGCTGTTGCTCTGTGGTTCCGGAGTCAACACAAGTTGACCTGCAGACTGAAGAGTTAACAGAATGGTGAACAAACAGATGCGGATATTCAGTTCAAATAATAAATGACATGATAGATTTCACAAATGGGAAGTTTTCTCTGGTTGGGCACGAGGACAGAACTTGAAAGAATTAAAAAATTGCCAACATGTTTCAAAACCTACTAGCAATTTCTGTTGTTTGTGGGTAGTTAATAGCAAAGTCAGCTGTCAATAATATTTTCACAGAACTCATGGTGCGTCCTTGTATAAATTGGGCATGATCTGTATTGTCTTATGAAATGAAAACTTAAGGACATGGCAGGTGCAGAACTGGAACACATAATTGCTTATAACCAAAGGCAGGGAGTCAGAAATTAATTTTATTAGGAAAATACAATTTAGGATAAGACTCATGTTTGATGTATTTGTAAATTTACTATGTTACTGGTTTGATGTTATTTACAATCTATAAATGCTGTAACATGAAAAGTGATGGCAGTTTATTTTAATGGTGAAATGGCAACTTGCTGTAGACAATAGCAACACTGGTCGCAAAGGTTAAGCAGTTAATAAGAAAATATCAATTAGCTTTAACAACCCAAGTCTTGACAATTACACTGCTCACAAAAATGAGGGGACATTTCAAAATGAGTACGAAGCAATACAAAAAGAAGCATTTGGCCTTTTTTATTAAACAAGAACATCAGAACAGCAAATGACATAACAATCAAAGTTGTTATATAATGCAAATGAGATAATTGCTGAAAAATGCACACGATAAAAGGATGAAAGTGCTGGAGCTTCGGAACGTCTGTGTTGCCTCTGTAACATGGTTTGCCCGAATGTGAAGCTTGGAGAGCCATTGGACGTCTTGAAGTTGGTCAAACACAGAAAACAGTGGTAGCAGCATTTGGAAAATACCAAAGCATGATTTGCAGACTGTAGAATCGCTTTCAAGAGACTGGAACAGTACGGAGACAGGAGATAGGACACGGCAGCAATGACCACAACTTGACCTTATTGGCAAGAAGGAGCAGGTGCAGCGAGAGTTGCGGGGAGAGTTTCTTGCTGCCACTGGATGTCAGATATGCACCCAGACCGTAAAAAAATCAACCGAACATCATAGAACCTGTAGAAGGTGAGCTGATGAGCGACATCATTGGATCAGTGATGAGTGGTCATCTGTCCTCTTCTATAATGAATCACAGGTCCGTTTGCAGTCTGACAATCATCGTGTTCTGATCTGGTGTAAACGAGGAATGCGGGAGAGTCTACATTTCATGTGGGAAAGGGACTCCGTTAGTGGTTTTAGTTTGGCTGGAATCAACATTGGTGGTCGTTTCAATCACCCGTGTTTGCAATTCTGTCTCTTATGTACTTATTGTGAAAACACCCTTTATATTTTACATTACAGTAACTAAAAACATTATTATGCTGCCTGGACAAGAACCTGTTTCTCAGAACTTAATTCAGCCATTAAATGACACATACCTGCATGTACAAGTATGTGCACCCTAACGTTTGCTTATGCACGTCTTTGGTCCAATTAAGCAATTATCTTGACAGGTATTATTAGGTTTCTGAACCGGAAAATAACAAATAAGCAAAGTAAATAAGGGCTTTGCACTACAGCACATCACGGTTAAATGCTTCAGTTTCTTACAGCCTTGTACTCGTATCACATTTTATTCAGGGCTCTCAATTCCCTGCTGTCATCTGAAATACCCGCTTGTGTCTTAAATACAACAAGAAATACATTGCACTGCCACAGAAGACAGTTTCTCACTCCATAAGCGTGCGTTAGAGGCTGAGAGGTGTAAGAAGTCAATGAATCCGTGCCCATCATGTAGCTTTATAGTGAAGCGATTTTACTCAGACTTTTTCTTCTTAAATAGAATAAAATATTTCATCCTGGCACACTAAATAATACTATAAGTCGTGGTATGATAAGTATGATATATGGTGCTCAGACAACGTAGCACTAGAACGGCGGCTGGGTCCACTTATCACGTTTCTCGCTCTTCTCGTGCGAGTGTTGTTGGTTAGAGCAATAAAAGTGTGTGATGAGCCTTTTTGTTGAGATTTCAATATACGGAGAGCCACTTGTTTAAACTGTGCTGTCACACTCTTCATAGATGGGCTGTTCTCTTTGTATGCTAAACAGACAAACGAGGCACATTTAGTCAAATTCAGCTCAGAATTTTGACCTTATAGTCTGTTAGTCTGTGATTTAATACAGCATAGTGTTAAATGCTTTTGTTTGTGCTGTCTTTTGCATGGCCATTTAAATGTCAGACGCATGTTCAGTAACTGAAACGACAACAACAACAAAAAAAAAGCCAAATCAGATTCTCAGGTATTCCACTACTGAGCATTTCTGTGTTGTCAGACTGTTCTCGTCATGGAACCCATTATGTCACCTGCCACAGACACGCTTTCTGGTACATGCATATCACCTGGTTTCTAGAGCAACAGAACCACAGCAGCAACTTCCTTCCTGAGAGCAGTGTGTTAGTGTTTGAACACGTCACCACATTTACTCCAGAGTGAGCCACTGTTCTACTTCGAAGTCAGTGATTACAAATTTAAGTGCATACAGCATATAAACATACAGTACAGTGCAAAAGTGTCTCTTTAAAACAACTCAGAAAATCTCATAGTTTAGCTTTTAAAATGCTTAATTTACTCAAATGTTATGAAATAACATGTGAAATGAATCAAATTAACATACAGCAGATAAGAACAAATAAGAAGTTGTTTACTTTGCAGCTAAATGTCATCGAGTAGGTTTAGACAGACGCAGTGGTACCCCGGTTCTTGTCAGTGATTTGTTCTAGAAGGCTTCTGGAACACAGAGCACATTTTTCCCATATGGAATAATGTAAATTGAATAAATCCATATCAGACCCACAGAAAATCCACACTGTATAAAGCATGATATGCATTAATGGAGCTGTATTGTACCGTTGCTCCCTGAGGTTACATATCCATATCCATATCCATAATAAATTAAACGACTCATTAAGCAGTGAGTTCTTTACTATATCATTTTGGACTCTATTACATATTAACATTTTGTATGATATTAACTTACAATTGGAACAAATCATCACACAAGGCAATGTCTCTTGAAGAGTAAAAGCAAAACACTTGCACTTAATCGGTGAATTAGCAGCTAATCCTAACTGCTCAGCCTGAAAGTCATGTGGATTCGGGTCTCATTTCCCTTTCGGTCGGCTGTCGTTACTAACCACTTCGACCTTGGCCTGGACTTTTGTGAATCTGCTGTGTACGGAATCATGAATAGAGTTTTGGCTGAAACAAGTTTAAGCAAGTACAATAAGAACCAAGGTGAATTTATAGAGAACCGAAATCTGCCGAGTTCCCAAGCGGTTGAGAGCTGAGGTACAGCCCTACACGGGGTGCCAGTCCATCGTAGGGCACACACACGCATTAAGGGCCACTTTAGAGACACCAATTAACCTAACCCATGTCTTTGGACTGTCGGAGTAAACCCACACAGACACAGGAAGGGCATGCAGACTCCACACACTGCAAATGGGTTATATATAACTTAACATCTACTTACATTTTAAAACTGTACGGAGATTGAATCTATGAATTCAGGTTACTATCAAAACATAAGTGTGTAGCGTACCTCAGGCATGCTTACATTAAACAGCTGGGCAAGTCGTTAACATAAAGCTTTATTTGAAAGTATAGAATATTAAATATGTCTCAGTTGTTACGTAACATTTTGTGGAAACAGGATATGGATCTTAAACTGTTTGGGATGATGGTGGCATGGTGAGTAGTCTCTGCGAGAAGTTCCTTGCTTCTGTTCCCAGGTGAAGCAGGGAGCTGTAGCATGACATTACGTGAGAACTCTGGCAGAATTCTTGGAAATAACAGATACTCACAAAAGTCCTGATAACCACACGTGCGCACGCGCACACACACAGAAAAATGTAAACCACTTGTTAGTTTTGGCTCTGCTTTCGGAACAGCTGGTCATGGCAGTCAATGAACTGGAATCTTGGCCACTTTGTAAAAAAAAAAAAAAAAAAAGTTGTTCCACTGTATTAGCACAAAGTTTGAAGAGTGGTCAGTGTCTAACACTAATGCGTTCACACACACACACACACACACACATATGTGCATGAACACACGCACGCACACCTGTCCTGGTCACTCACACACTTCTCGTAACACACTTCCATAGACGACAATTCAGACCAGCTGCCACTCAGTCACATGTTGTCATGGCGGTGCGCCAGACCTCATGCCTGGCCAAGCTTGAGTGAATATTTCTATGGCAACAGAAATGCCAGTGTTGCCAAGGGAGCAGCTGGTACATGGTGGCAGATTAGATTCCAAGCAGCTTTACTGGCACAGAGCAGGCATGAAGAAGAACAAGCAAAGATTTCCTTATGATAATGCAGACAAAATCTTAAACCAGGTACCAACATGGTAAAATATTCATGGCTAAATTATTTCCTAATTAAAATAACGAAGCTCCTGGGTTTGCAAGACCAGGGCCGTTTGCATTTTATGTGCATCTGGTCGCTAAACATTTGAAGCTGCCATATTTTCTGAACTCGCATTAATTATTCAGTTATTCATCCATGAGTTATATTTATGCTCTCAGACAGTCTGGCTGCTATCTTTACACATTACTGAGGGTCTAGACATCATTTGTTATAGATGTCTCACGGATATAGTCGTTTTCCTGTTCATTCCTGCTGATTTGTAAATGTTAACAACGGCATTTGGTGTTTCCCACGGGCTAATATTATTAAAAATCCTAAAGTTTAAGCAGTTAAACTGTGAGGTATAACGATCATATTCTTTAAGCTTTCTTGCAACTCAAGAAAACGATCAAATCCTTTATAACATTAGTGTTTATCTAGACAGAGCTGGAAGAAAGGAACAGGTAGACATTAGCAGTCAGTTAGCTGCTTTATTATTTTATGATGAAAAATATAATTACAATTATTAGACCATAATTCAGGCCATTAGCAGGGGGTAATTTGGTGCATTTCAAACTTCAAGAGCATTAGCACTTTTTCTACTGGTCAGTGGTGGTTTATTGGTGGTTTAAATTGGGCAGAGATAAAAAAAAAATCAAATGAATATAACTAAAAAAATGTATTGTGTTTATTTATGCACATATGATGCTTATATACCAGTTTATTAAATCTTAAATCGCTCTGCAGCTGCTCCCTATTTACAATAAAGGTGTGCTTTCAAAAAAAAAACCTTGTTAGTTGAATGTATCTTAAACGGCGGGGTTCTATAGACGTCATGTATATCATAGCGTGGCCTACCTTGCACATGCTTAAAACACTTACGTTAGCCTACAGTTGGGCATAATCACAAACAGATAGTCTGGTTTATAAGAAAGTTTTAAATATCTAGTGCAACCTATTGATTAATACTATTGAATAGTACGTGCTAGCGCTAGAAGCTACAATACAATACTCGTGAATAAGGAATAAGTGTAAAGGATTCACCAGCTTTGAGCTTTGACGCTCAGTCTGAGATATTTTTCTAAATGTTCTAAAAGTTCTTCTGCATGCAAAAAATTTCAAGTCAAGGAAAATGTATTGAGACCAAAAAGGATGAAACCTTAAGCGAATCCAAGTCCAAACAGAAAAGCAAAGAAAGAAACTAATCTGTAATTGTGGTCAGGCGTCTTTCATTCCTAGTCCCACGTTTGTAGCTGCTTTGCATCATGTTGAAACTTGTCCAACATTTAAAGACTAATACTTTTCACCTGCTGTGTCACTTGAGTTCATCGCCGGTGTGAACACTGCGTTGATTTGGTGGACTGTCTGGCAGGATGACTCTCGACAGATCTACGTTCTGTAATCATTGACCTCACTGTAGTGACTCATAGCTTATGCTTCTCTGATATTAGAGTCATATCAAGTAAAAAGCAATTAACCTGTCTCCTACCCTTTCAGTAATGATCACGTCATCACACCCTTGGCTAATTCTGTCCTCCGTCTGTGACACCGACCTCTCTTGGGCATTCATATCCTGGTCATGAACTCTAAGGTCAGACTAAATGTCCTCTGCCTCCACTGCTGCATGTCAAGACTAAAATGTATTACCATTGACCCAAAGGGACAGGAAGAGCATCAGACTTTACATGTTCTTGTTTTAGAGTTCGGAAGCCGTCGACAATGTGTGCTTCCCTTAAATGTCGTTGACTTTATTGATCTGTAGAATACTTTGGGCAATAATACAAGCTCTCAGACTACCACACCATAAGCTCCACACACTGCAGCCGAACGCTTGATGTTTCCACTTCACAAAAACAGCCCTTGCAGCTCACCGCGGCATCTCTGGAAGGGGCGAAAATTGGACATACTATCTATTTGTTGTTCAGGCCAATCAAGTTCTTCCATATCAAACTTTTCATTATGTATTTATGGGTGCCATGATTATGGACATGTTTATGGGCTGTGCTGAACCAGAAAAGAACATTCCCCAAGGAGCCGCCACAAAGTTAAGAGCGTACAGTTCTTCAGAATATCGTTGTATGCTTTAGCATTTTTTTTTTTTTGGACTAAGACTAAACCTTAAATGACAGTGGCTATGGCTAAACCTTTCAGAAACTGTGTCCACATGCATTAGACTATGTATCTGTTATATACTGATATATCCCATTGAAAGAGAAAACACTTTACCTCAGCCTTAAGAAATATCTTGTAGTCACCCGCCAAACACAGGCTGTCCAGTTTCTGTCCAAAGCCATCATACCAGACCACACTGACTTCATTCTGCCCTTCATGTGGCCTAGTGGAAAGACATAAACTCATGCGGTCCCTCGCAGGAAGAAGTAGAAATGTCTGTTTTAAAGAGACTCTTGCCTGACTAGGCTTTGCCCCACACGGTAATACGGGGGATTTAAAGACCATTTAAATGAAAAGGGACATTTATTTGTAAGCAAAAGTCAAGCTATTTCTGAGCATCGGGCCTGTGGCTGAAGTCACGGGAGGTTTGGCTCAAACTCAAGTATGCCAAGAGGGTGAAAATCAGTGCTGGCAAACTATATTTCTGATGCTTGATGAGTAGCTTTTGCTGCATTTTGTTGTTTTCCATAAGCATACGGTGGATCATTGTGAATCATACACAGGAGGACTGCAGTTTATCTAACAGTGGGGTTAAAATCGAGTGCAGGTTTGGCATAGTTATGAAGGCTACAGTGTTATGACTCTTTAGAATCTAACTGATCTAACTGTGAACATTTTGGGTTAAACTTCTGCCAGTTCATAGCAGACATTTACATTTCAAGTCCCCAATGGGATTCTAACTGGTCCTTACCATTGAGCCCGACGCATTTGAAAGCGCTTGCCTTACCCAAGGTTTAGTGTGATTCGTATTTGGTGTTGACGGATTATAGTAAAACAGAGATGTAGCCATATCAATTCTAAAACCCCAAATCAGAAAATGTTGAAACAATATGCAAAATGCGTATAAAACGTGTTCTTTTGTGTGTTTATTCATCATGCCTGCATAGTAACTTTCCTAACTGCCAGGTAGGTTTACTGATGTTTAGTAAACAGGACCATGTTGTTATGTCAGATGTGATGTTTAAGTTGTATCCTGTGTGTGGGTTCATTAGATCTTGCGTTGTTTCAGTGTCACAAGTATGGCATATGTGTGAACAAATAAAACTGCACACTAAAACGATGCTTTTCTGCAATCACAAACTCCAGAGATGGCTGTGCATGAAAATCAGATAAGCAGTTTGTAAAATAATCAAACCAGTCCAACACCAACAACAAAGCCATGTTCAAAGTCACTTAAATCACATTTCTTCCCCATTCTGATCCATAGTATGGGGTATTCCTTTCCTAGGAAAAGCATCAGAAAAACAATTTCCTTTAAAGCACCCAGATAGAAATGTCAGCTGCAAAAGCTGGGACAGAGTTCAGTCTTAGACAGATATGTAAATGATTAAAGGTATGGTCTGATTAGACATTGGGGTGTAAAAGTGCATCCCTTGATGACTCAAGATGTTCTAAAGGCTGCTTTTTAGGTAGCTGATTGTTGACTTTTACCCAGCTGACAGACTTTGAGAGGCAGTGCATCATTGGACTGAGAGAAGCATAATGGACATTTTGAAAAATTGCCCTCCAGCTAGGCTGTTACCTAGCTGTTAGGAAGTGTTGAGGGTACGCACACAATGGTGAAGAGACTCAGACAGACCTCCAGAACAGAGGATTGTTTGATCCACCGACAAAACACTAGCAGCTCCCACAGCTCCATGGCATCTTAACTACAAATCCCTGGTTCTGTCCGAATCATTTCTAGGTGCTGAGCAGAAAGAAGAAAGAAATTTGTTGTCACTGTGCCCATTACGTCTCCCGGCATGGATATTCAGCCAACAATGCTTTTGTTTGGAGCGGTATCATGGATGATCTTTAGCAACAAATCCAGGTTTCTTTTGGGATTTGATGATTGTCAGGTTTGAGTATGGAGTCCTTGCTGTGTTGCAACACTCCGTGCCCACTGCTGGTGTTTTTTTAAAAAGGATAATATTTTCCTTATCCACATTATTTACTCCTTGTATAAAATGAGTAAAACTGAAGCAGCTCCTCTGGCAGTTAAATATAGGTTTCAGCATGTTGCCCATTCATTTAAATGATCTCTGTAATATACCCATTACGCTTCCATGCAGCAGAGTGAATCATTTTATAACCTTCTGTTCTTAGACCACTGTCTATATATCTTCTTTGGTAAAATCACAATTTTTCTTTTTTTCTAAAGTGTGAAATAATAGGGGTCGAGTTCTTTTCTTTTTATAGCTTCTTATGATGCATGCTTTCTGCCCAAACAGTGCTGGGACGTTTAATCGGAAACATATGTGTTTTATACAGTTGTGTATATAATATTTATAGTTATATAACCTAGGCTACTCCTTGGCATGTGGTTTGGCAACAATCCACACTAAGCTGAACTCAACATTTCCAGCCTTGTCCTTGGTACCAGCTGTTTCTGGCAAGAATTTTAGCAGCTGTCACCTTTGTTTCACTACGCTTTGTTCACTTACTTTGCTTTGTGATTCATTTCTCCCAGCCGAAGTTTTCTGTTTGAACTCTTTAAGCACTGCTTTCCTTCGCTTCTTTCATTTATTTATGCTTTCCTGCTTTTTTTTCCCCTTTATTTCTGTCTCTTTCTCTCTTTGTTGATCAATGTATTGCAGCTGACGTGCACCTGCCCTCTTTAGTGCCATGTGTCCTTAAGTGTGACTTCTGAACTGATTTACTGCAAGTCTTTCACCTGTTTCAACTTGCCAGCTCCTCGCTGCCGACTTGTCTCCAGTCTTTTCCTTCCGCTTACTTCTTGCGTCCATACAACCTCATCATCATTCTGTCAGCTGATCATTTAAATCCGTATGAGCAACTGTTCTGGCTTAACGGCTCTCATTTGAAACAGTACAAAAGTCCTAAATTCTGAAATTATACCTCTCCCTGTATTCATAGGATTTAGTACCTAATTGAACTGACACAGAAGTAATAAAGTCCAGATGGGATATGCAGTTAGAGCAAATCAACAACAAAAACTGAAGCACAAATCTTGCTTATCCACACTACGGATCTAGCATGACAGTTGCACGTTTTCCCCCTGTCAGTGAATATTGTCATTTTTTTTATTCATTAAAATTGATATATAGTATTTTGCAGTGGCTTCACAGCTGTTGCTGAAACTGTAAGCATTCAATACGTTATTGAGTTCAATAACCTGCTTTGTGCTAATAATTTAACAGACTACTTGGGTCCATACACGGCATCAACTCAGCGCATTTACCAACGTAGACATGGACATGACTTACTGAATTTCAAACCGAGTATCAAAATGGCAAAGAAAGGTGATTTATGTGATGTTGAACATAACTGTATGGCATGTCTGTTGGTGCTAGATGGATTAGTCTGAGTATTTCAGAACCTGCTGATCTCCTTATCTATCTATCTATCTAATATATCTATCTATCTATCTATCTAATATATCTATCTATCTATCTTAGTTCTGGTTCCCGTCCTAAATAATTAAAATGTGCTGATGTGCTTGCTGGCAGAATTAGTTTAGCAATTAACGAGCAAGTGAAGCCCATTCCCCTTAATTAACTTTTTGCACCAAAGCTCACGACAGTACATCCAGAATCGCATTAGTGTTAGTTCCTCTCAAACAGCAGATAGATGATTAGGGTGAACTCTTTTTCAGTTATGTGCCACATAAACGAACACATGAACCCATATTTACACACAAAAGGAAACCAAAATATCATTAGTCTTTTGCTACAGTATATTGCCACAGCTAAAACAGTCAACCAATATAACCAATACAAATGAAACCATAAAATGTCAGAATGTGAAGCTTGTCCGAATTCAAATGTTATAATGCAGAATAATAGAGAATATAGAAATAGAAACTTATTCATACTTGTTTATGTAGTATAGAAAACAATTCTCTTCTATAGTGAACATAGCAAAAACAAGGTACTATTTTAGTTTAAAATGCAGATATCATATAAAAGATCTCCTGTAGGTAATCGGTTGTTTTCCTCGAACCAGGTATACAATTGTGTGCCATTTAACGACTGCATCCCATTCAGTGAATTTGACCAGGTATTACCATAGTCGTATGGTCTTTTAGGCTACTGTAATGTAAATATAAAGGGTATTTGAAGTTTTCTTCACAGTAAAACAGGCGCATAGATTTTGGAGCACCATTTACAGCTTGTTATAAATAAGTAGCAGAACGTCACGCACACAAACTTGCACAAGTCTCTAAACATATCAACTGACTTAGAAAAGTCTCTAGTCCAAACGTGAGCTAACGAGCAAAAGAGCACATGTTCAGTAAGGTAGAGAACTGCTCTTAAACTCTTAACTCCTGCCTCTGCTTGTGTATCTTCAGTAACTGCCAAACGTAGTAGATGCGATCCATGAGTAGTTGTCCTGCCAAACCTCGGCACAGAACCGTGATATATTGCACAAGAGCCCATGCAGAGAATGATAGGAGGAGTGCAGAAGAAGCAAAACACATTACGCTATTATAATGTACCTACTTTAATTAATTAACATGTGTATCTGTAGTAATTACAGTATTACGTAAAATATGGTCATCAGAATTCAGTACAGTACTGTATACTCTAACGTTATAAGTCAGGCATTCTGTCTGGCAATGTCTGGAGTTAAAGGGAAGATTTTGGCATAGGTATTATTTTTATACCCCTATGGATAAACCTTGAAATATGGAATAATAATAATAGTTATTATGAGATATCACGTGATAAAACTGTCTAATTTGTGAATGTGGTGGCAAAAAGTCTCCATGTGCATCTTAGATCATGTTACTTATTGCAATAACTGAATGTTTCCTGTTGTGATTAAGGGATACATCCTGTTTCAGTGTGTGATCATTAAATATGCCCTCAGGTAACATCAAGTACAGATTTATTGTCTGAAAAGTAATCTCCAAAAGTAATCTCTTTAGTAGCCAAACACCATCCAACTAAAAACCTGTTGAGGGTTGATTTTAGGTGAGAAAAGTTTGGTAGCCTACATCAAGATAATATTGGTCTCTAATGTTCAAATATGCAAACACGGTACAAAAATCCACTCCTAACCTCAACCTGATTGTATTTCCTCTCACCACAACTGCAGCCACAGCACAAATCAGGTTACATTTGAGATTATATCTCAAATTCAGTCTCCATTTCCCTTGTATTTATGTAGTCACACATAAATAAGATAAGAAGAAGACGAAGAAGACCTTCGTGTGTTTTGCACGCTCAAGCCGAATCTAACCAAACTGCTTAATTAGTCAGCTAAACATGGAGAACTAACAAGGGGCAGATGAAACTGACTGTAGATGCTGTTAGTAAATCATCTTACACATTGAATCATCTTACACATTACACATTGAAAGCAGTTATTTATTTATTTAATCATTTATTAAAAAGGAATGATTTTGAATGGACATAAATATTTAGACTCTTTACTATGACATTTGAAATCTCCCTTTTCTCTCGTTCATCTTTGAGATGGTTCTACACCTTGATTGGATTCACCTGTGGTAATTTCGGATGATTTGACATGATTTGGAAAGACACACACCCAACTATGTAAGGTGCAGCGAACGATGCGTATCAGAACAAAAATCAAGCCATGAGGAAGAAATAACTGCCTGTAACGATCACGTCCTCAGAGACAGGATTGTGTGGAGGCACCGCAGAGGGCTACAAAAATTCTGCTGCACTGAAAGATCCCAAGAGCACAGTGGACCACCATTATCCTTAATGGAAGTCGTTAGGAACGTCCACGACTCTTCCTAGAGCTTGCCACCTCACCAAGCTAAGTAATCGGGGATAAGGGCCTTGGTAAGAGAAGTGACCAAGATCCCAATGGCTGAGCTCCACAGATCCTGTTTGAAACTTCCAGAAGGTCAACCATCACTGCAGCGCTCCACCAATTTGCTTTATGGCCAAGCGGCCAGACAGAAGTCTCTGCTCTCAGTAAAAGATTCATGAAAGCCTGTTTGGAGTTTGGAAAAAAGACCCTAAAGGACTCCCAGACAGTGAACAATAAACTCAATGGGCTGATGAAAAGACAATTGGAGTGTGAATTATATTTAATCACATGTGGTAAAATACTAAACATGCATACTAAAATGATCATTAATGACTTTTATACTACAGTCTTAGTCCAACTAAGGCAATGTAAACAAATTATGATGATTCTGTTCCCTTCTACTCTCAAACTTAATCACACATCACCAGAAAGTCAACTGAATATATCCAACAACATCCATCTTTATTATTAAATTTACATTTACGAACATTTAGCAGATGCCCTTAACCAGAGCGACTTACAACTTACAACTCATACAGTCTGACAATTCAAGCAATTGTGGGTTAAGGACTCAACTGTGGCAGCTTGGAAGAGGTGGGATATGAACCCAGGACCATCAGGTCCAGAGTCCAGTACCTTAACCACAAGGCTACGACAGTCCCAATTAAATGAAATGTACTATGCACCGAAACATTTCAGTCTGGCCTCAAACAAAAATGATCCTAAACTATACACAATAAGTACAGAGAACATGCAAAAATGCAATCTTAAAGTGTGTCAATCTTAAAGAAAAAATGTGCTCATTGATTGGATACTCAATATGAAGAGCAGTAATTCGTTTTGCAAAATGCAGGTTTTATTTAGGCATGTAGAGAAAGGAGTGATTCATTCGGTTTGAATGGGTTGTTGAAATACAATAACAATAGAAAACAATTGAGTTTATAATTAATGTTACTTCAGACAGACGCATTGGACATGGCTGGTCTTGACGACAATTTTCGAGTCTGTCTTGCTCCAAGACAAGAGCAAGACCACTCATTTATTCTCTTGAGACCAGTCTCCAGTACTCCAGCGTCCTCCCACAGTCCAAAGACATGCAGTAGGTTAATTGATTATGCTAAATTGGCCCTGATCCCAGTGTATGTATGAAACTGGCTTCAATATAACCTTGAGTGTTGTAACCTTGTGTCTGTCACAAGCCATATGGCTCTATAAGGTGGCTTTGTACAATGCCATATAATTCTAACACAGTATCATTCAGAATCATCATCCTTGAAAATCCATTCAATCATTCTGTCACCTTGTCCTTTTGAACAGTTGTTGCAATACAACTGGCCAAACTTGGATCTGCTTTCTGAGCGGTAGCCAACTGCAGTCTGCCAACGGTGAGAGGAATCCCCTCCTTAAAGGGCAATGCACAGCGGCGCAGAGGAGTTACTGGGTTCGATTACTAATTTGATTTTGACTCGAAGAGGCCATGAACAAATTAGAAAGGTTACAAATATTCTCAGTAATAATGCTTGGCTTTAGGCACATTAGCTACAAGTACCATCATATATGCCAACGGCAATAAGCTGTGTGAAAATCCTACCAGCAAATTAAATCATTTCAAAAGTGGCATGATAGCTGGTTGGGTAGCACCGCTGCCTCACAGCAAGACGATGCTGCGTTCCAGGGCGGAGTGGCCTGGGTACTTTCTGTGAGCATCTGCATGTCCTCCTTGTATCTGCTTGAGTTTACTCCAACTACCACCACCATGTTTCACAGATGGGATACGTTTCTTACGCTGGAATGCAGTGTTTTCTCAATACAAATCTACTGGATAAAATTACATACAAATAAATGACCAAGTGTAATATTTTGTCTCGTTTATGTTATTATGTTCAATTTAACGACTCTGAAAACTGATCATATTTGGCATATTTATGCAAAAATATATTTAGAGTGCCGCTGTATACATTCTGTAAGGACACTGTTAACATAATCCATACTGTAAGAATTGGTAAATCGTAAAAAGGTTTTAATAGTTATCACCAAGGCACTATTGAGACTGAATTGCTCTGTGCCTTATATTTGTCCAATATGCAATAGCAAATTAAAGGGTACAACTCGTACCCAATTGGCAATGGTTTACCTAAACCAATCAACAACCATCTATTTTCAATCTCCGTGACCAATCAGATTTGGCACCGTGTCAAACAAACTCAGAATCTCATCTAGTTTTATGTACTAAATAGATAGAACACTGATTTAATCAATATATGTGACTCCGAAGTGCCTGTGCTGACCTTCAAGCCCCCTTCATTAATAATGTACACCAGAATAAACACTGACCCGTCTGTATCAATAATGTACACCAGTGTATGCTAGCCATCTAGCAATTATGCTTCACTTTGGTGGATCATTCATGATAGGCTAACACTGCACTGGGAGAAGAAGCACCTCCTGATCTTTGCGTGGGTTTTGCCAGATCTTTTTGTTTTTATGTAAGAAAGTATGAGAAACGGCTACGTGAAGAGTGAGAAATAGAATTATTAATGGGGTAAATTGCTATTTCTGCAGCGTAGAGTAACAAATAATAGGATTTTGGCTATGAATTTCTTGATATTAAGAAGGATGTAAAATTGCATGTTGACTTTTCTACTTGTGCAAAAGATAAACTCCCTTGGAAATTGCTAATAATTGTGCCTATTGTTATGCCTGTGTTTTAGAGAGAAGCAGAAATACATCACATCAGATTTCAAGCTGTGGCTTGGCTCTCTGCACAATCATACACAAATTTACTGGGTAAGGAGAAAAGAGATAGAAAGACCAGATTAAATAGATTACATCCCATTTTCTCAAGCTAATTAGCCTTGTGATTAGATCCCCAGAATTACTCTCCCCTGATACATCCCACACGAAACCACGCCTATACCTTCCACGGATAAAAAAACGCTCCAGAGAACAAATTTCCTGCATCGGAGTTCAACGGCAGTGTGTGTCAGTGCTTGGCACTGGGTTTGTTATCTCCGGAAGTGCTTTATATCCAGTTTTTGGAACACAGTACCAAGTGTTGTTACCAGGGAGAGAGATGGAGAGCACTGTCCAAAAGTCTTAGGCCACCTTTTGATTATACTATTGTTTTAGCAATGGGATGACAATCATATATAATTGTTTCTTAGTGAATTTATTAGAATGCATGAAAATGTATGTATTCAGAAAACTGAACGCAGTCATAATGTTTATACTCTCTACAGTGGCAAGCATTTTGTGACCTCCCCTTCCATTTGAGTATCTGGCAACTTCAACAGGTTGCCAGGTTTATCCTTTACTGTCCAAATCCCTATTATACAGACCGAAGCTTTATCAGAATGACACTGAAATGAAATATTTGGGTCCAACTGTCGATAGCAATCAAAGAAAGGAAGTCAAATTCATTTCTATAGCACTTTTTACAGTCTAACATCGTAAAAGCACTTTACACTTATCTAGGACCAAACCCCAATGTGTTATATATGGTCATTACATCATTGCTGAAACATCTAATTTAACGGTTAGCTGTACTATTGCAACTGCAATATCACCATGACTCATTAAATCAGGACGTCTAGCATGAGTGGTGGATTGCTATTTTGGCTTAAATTTATGTGTCGGTGTGACCTGCTAATGTAACATTAGACAATAAATTGAATAAAACACACGCACCAGAAAATACACTAAGAATAGAAACCCCTCCCTCGCTATATTTTTTAGCCAGAGAGTCCATTCTTTATCTGACGTGGGCTGCTCTTGTTTGTTGTGACCATTTATTGGACATGACTCACTCTTTCCCTTCCTTCCATACGACAGATCCTCTACCATGGAAACCTGCCTCCATCTGTTACCTAAACAGCTGGTTGAGCTATAGCTGGATATCTGAGATGAGGACGTTGGACAGCTTAAAAAAAATCGCAAGCACAACAACCATGACAGAAGGATCACCTTCGCCACTGGAATACCAAACACCTAACTTGCCACTCACTGTGACCTTTTATGACATTTCACCCACCACCAAATGATAGGTCGGCTATTTTGAGGTTGATTGTTTAAACTGGATCAGATGGACAGTCAGGCATATGCAGATAGAGTTGAGAGTCGAGCGTTACACGGTGCATCATTCGTGTCCCATCAGTTAGATAACCTTTACTTAATCAAAAGTACCCTATTCGTATGAATGGTGGAAATTATTTATTTTAGGGCTTTGAGAGTAAAGTGTCATTTAAATATTTTTAAATCACCCTTAAAGATTCGTGACAAAATGGCCTCTGATCAAAGACACAAGGGTCAAGGAATCCACAAATAAAGTGCTAGAAGGCTGACGCTGATTTATGGTAAACACATCGATCGTTAATCCTTTGTTTTTAGCTGAGTCGTTCAGTAGAGCTTGTAGACACCTGCACCTAAACAACACATCAAAAATCATGGGCGATAATACGGAATTGTCCACACTCTTTGCCTCCACTCTCCATTCTTCTGGTAAAGCTTTCCGCCTGAATTTGGAACTTTGACCTTTGGCGTCTCTAAATTTCATCCACAAGGGTTGACCACTTCATGTGGTGCTCCAGTTCATTCTGAAGGTCTTGGATGAGGATAAGCTCAGGGCTTAGTCCAAATCAGTCAAACCTTGTCCAAATTTGGCAAACCATTTCTTATGGACCTCAACAGCTGAAAGCTGAAATCAATTTTCCACAATGCATATGATTTATAGAAACAAGAATATTTTATCGACATACTTTAGATTATAGCTCTCAACATCATCAAAAATAATTTTTTTTAGCAAACGTTTAAGCTACAATTAATAAGATACACACACCAAAGCCAGTCTAATGGACATCAATGATAGTGATTTAGATGTTTCTGGAAAAAAAACAACTGTTTTTTGAGAATTCCTCCACTGGCAGTGCATGCTAATGAAAAGAGCTAATTATAGTTGGAAGATGCTTTCAGAAGGGATCATGGACAACTTTGGTGGGAGGAAGCAAAAGTTCTAGGTTGAGGTTTAGTGTATGGCACCACCAAAACTTTGACGAAACTTTGATTAGGGAAGTATCTTCGAGTCTGTGCGGCTGAGATTGGTCAGTTTGTGCATGGGACCACAATTTCACTTCAAACGAAGTATTAGAATGAGTAGGTGTGTATAATAGGGGTAGAAGAATGGGTTTTTTAATTGACGTATTTAAACGACAATCCAAGCAGTATGCCAACTACGCCATGCCTACTGTACTTGGATGATTTTTATCAATGGGGACTGGGCAATAGATGCTGCCAGGTCCACTCAAATTCCGGGGAAAAACCTGCCGTCTTTTGGAACATAGCTGAAAATGGGCAGGTTGTTAATCCTATAACATGACAATTCCTATAATACATCGCCAAAAAAGGAGCAGCTTAAGGATAGGAAGATGAAAATCAGAGCCCTGAATTTTGTGACTGGACTTTGAGAGCAGCCCATGCCACTCGACATGAAATATACTTGAATATTGTAACAGTAAATGTATAAATATTTAAAAATTTGTATGGGAACCCGGCCTATGAGCATCATTACAAAGTCCCAGAGCGGATTTTAATACTAGTAACAGTTTGGAACTTGATATTGAACACTGAATATGACTGTACGGTACGACTTCACAGCCATTGAAAAGTGTTTCCACTTCAGACTAACAGAACTTACAGTTGACTGTATCATCTGCTTCCAGTTCATCTATGGAGGCTGCACGGAGTGTGTGCGTGTGTGCGTGTGTGCGTGTGTGCGTGTGTGCGTGTGTGCGTGCGCGCGTAATTTAATGCACCCTTTAGGGATGACTCTTTAAATAATATTCTCTGTCTGTTTGTACCTTTACCAACATTAAATCCTAACAGGATTAGTTGGATTGCGTTCTTAGGTTATTGCTTATTTGTACTAGCATGATGTAATGTCTGTTAAGTAGAATACAAAGCACTTTGTAAGGTACTCTGGATAAGGAGGTCTGCTAAAAGTTGTAAATGTAAACGGGTGTGTCTGGTGTATCTACACACATTATATGCAGCGCATACAAAGAGGTCATTATCACAAATGGCTATGCTTTGGCATTATGTGTGATCATGCATTTACAGTGATACGTACAACATAATCAACCATTATATCTCAGCAAAACAATCGCGCAAATGAAAAGCAGTTCGATATGCTCTTTCACCTAAATTGCACAACTTGAGTTTAACACTTTTTTGCTGTGATGCAGACAGAGTGGGAATCAATACAATGTATTTTTGTTCAGTTATTACTTTAGCATATGAAGCGCTTGATGATGCCATTTGATGGCAATTATAATAAATCTCTTCACCAGTGCTGGGTTAGCAAGTGCACCACACATCAGAGAAATACCATGATTATTAAGTCTTGCTAAACAACTGCCTCTCCAGTATAGAATAGAGGCGTTGCAACGACGGATCTCCAGTATCTCCAGTTTTGAAGCAAAACTTTGCTGACACAGTAGGAAACACTTCTGCGCTCTGTTGATGTAATCACCTTAAAAGAAAAAAAAAACCAAAACCTTATCTTCTGCATCACTGGAACATTTTATATTTCCATGTAGTGTGCACGCTACATACATGTTCACTGCACTTACTGTTTACATCCTACTTCATTTACTGCATCTACGCCTTTTACATCTCATCTAGACATTTACAAGGCGTAAGACTACACTGAGCATCTCGTGTTTTACATTTATAATGACTTGATTAATGTTAATAATACAGTTAACTGTTTTTCAAAAATGTTTTCTTCCTTACATTTGTCTTCAGCATTCTTAAGAACTTAATTTAGTTCTTAATTCTGCGTTCAAATTTAGTGTTTCTTAAAATTTCTTCCATATGCATTGCAGTGTTTTTTGGCATTGTCAGCTCTAGATGTTCTTTTGAGTGCTGTCGAAGTAAGGAAAGGTGATGCACGCACAAAGCAAGTCAAACCAATGCATATTCAGAAAGCAGATAAACAGTCCTGAGTGATTTCGGAAAATCGTACCGAAGGCCAGGCAAGCGTTGGTAATGGGAAAATGAGGCAGGTAGACTGGAGAGAAACCAGTAGGTCAGGGCTGAGAAATTGGAGAGAGAAAACACTGGTGATAGTGATGGTTTCCTAACTGGGGCAACAAACTCAAAAGGTTTTGATAAGTATTAATTAGCTTTGAGCGGGAACATGACGGACTGAAACTAACGTGTAATATCACAATACCAGGAAGTGTGGAAATGCAAGTATAAAGAACTGGGGACATTTTGTAGAAAGGTTGAACGCCAAGATGTAGAATTCTTGTGGACAGGCAACTTCCAGAGTTTGTCGGATGTATGATCAATTTACCCACTACTACCAGTCTACCCAGACCTTCAATATCGCTGTTCTCCTTTTATTCGACAGCATTGACATCACAATCGATTAACCCAAACTATATTTTTAAATAGCCTCTTTCATTCGACGATTTGCTTTCTATGTTGTTCTTCGTTGGTCTCCCACGTTCTGCTAGGTTGCCAGGTTTGTGTGCGTTGAAACTCACCTCGTTCATGATTCAACAAAATAAATAATTAAAAATGCCTTACTTTTCAGTACCCAAAAATGCTCATTTTAATAACGCAAAGTCTCTAGTCTTAAAAAAACAGGTCAAAGTTGAATCTATAGTAAGTGTTAGTCAAGCAAGTCTTAAGTCTTACATTTGCAACTCGAGTCTGACTTACTTATTAGAACTACATGAAATTAGGGGATATTTAATTATGGGATATTTCATTTTAATGTATCCCCTGTGCCATGAGTCAATGCCAAGAGCCGATAGCTAGTGCACTGCAGTACTGAGACCAGTAATTTGGGTTGCTGGGCAACAAGTCCCTCAACTGTCTAAGTTGCTAAGGAGAGCTTCTGCTGTTTCAGAAGCTGCCCATGAGCAGCAATCTCCTCCATGACCGAGCTGCCTTCAGATGTCTCCATCAAGGGCGAGGGAAAGACACTGTCAGGCCAAGCACAGGAAGGGAGATGCATGCACAAAGCCAGTCAAATGGAGGTTTATTCTAGAAACAGATAAACGGGTCAAGGCAATTCCAGAAAACCATGCCAACGTTCATGCCAGTGTCAGACATGAGCAGACAGACAGATCAAAGGAACAGACCAAAGCAATGCAGGTAAACAGCAGAGTGAAACGCAAGTCAGGACTGAGTAACAAGGACGAAAAACTAGTGGTTATACTATTTAACGTTTTATTAGAGCTATTCAATGGAAAAACGTACTAAATGAAAGTTATATTGTCAGTTTATTTCTTGGTTCCTGTTGGAGCCTGTGATTTGGTGCTGCATTGGTACAAGCCTCTAACGTATACTCGTTGGCAGAAACAATAAAGTACCCAGAAATGCCAGATTGCCACATTTACATTGACAGTATTTAGCAGACGCCCTCATCCAGAGCAACTTACAAAAGTGCTTTAAGACATCAGTAACATCATCTATTCCTAATAATCAGGAATCTAAACAGTAATACACTTCTGAAACTGAAAAGGTGTGTTTTTTTTATAGATGTAACCTTGTGTGTGGCTGAAAGTGCTAAAAGTGCTAAAATCGAATAAACAAACCTTCTGAAGAAAGGTGGACTCTTATGGACTGGAACCACATCATCTTTAGCATGAATGGAGGATGGCAATAACCCCCAATAATGTGGCAATAACTGGCAACCCTTTGCCAATCTTAGGTTTAAATTATTTTAAATTATTTATTTTTTAAATTTCCATAACTATTTATTTTCACATTTATTTATTTCCTTATTTATGTATTCTGCTATTTTCTTCTCCTTTATGTGATAGTGCAGGGGCAGTCCATCAATGATGTCACAGTGTCCTAGCATTCCTATCGTTTGATCGATGTCAGATTCCCTAGATCTATTGCACATGACTCACTTCATCGGAGGTAACTTTGGTAACGTGGAACGCTAATGGCTGCTTACAGGCAACATGTAACCAGTGACCTGAGGCTGACCAGGCAGAAAATGGAAGCGTAGATTATTAACTCTTTTGTGTGGAGGAGGTTACTAATAGTTTGTTTTGGTATGCTGTATCTTCTGACACAGAGGTTGACCCCCTTGTATTCAGAAACTTAGGACATAGTTCATAGTCTTTCCCGCTAAACCATGTAGATTCTGGTTCAGTCCCTTGTCATCTCGAGGCTGGACTACTGCAATTCTCTCTTAGAGAGGATACCTCTGAGCACTGAATCATTCTTACAGCTGATCCAGAATTCAATGTTCTCGAGTTTGCACGCACTACATCACTGCTCCGCTCTCTCCACTGGCTCCCTGTAGCTGCTCACATCAGATTTAAAACACTGATGCTTGTCTACAAAGCCAAAACTGGAACTCCATCTTCCTACCTTGCAGCAGTTATCACACCCCAAACTGCTCCTCGCACGCTCCGGACACCACCCCACCCCACCCGCCCCTCTCATGGGACATGGAAGGCATGCATCTAGACTCTTCTGTGGTGGAATGAACTTCCCCTCAATGTTCAAACATCATTTGAAAACCCATGTATTCTATTATTGCACTTACCTTGACTGAACCCCCCTCTCTCATTCGCTCTCTCTCGCTCTCGCTCTCTCGCTCTCTCGCTCTCTCGCTCTCACTCTCAAGAAAAGAACAAAAAAAAAAAAACGACCAGTTTCAACAATCAAAACAACAGTTTTAGAAGTGTATTCTTGTTCAAATTACTAATGATCAGTAATAGATTGTTTATAATGTGGATAAGGGTTGTTTATGATCCAGATCTCTTTTGATAAGGGCGTCTGCTAAATAATGTAGCTTGGAGACCCTGCTCACATACTACTCTAGAAGCTCTAGCGTATTTATTGGCAGTTGTGCCTGTGCCTGTACAGTGCCTGTACAGTGCCTGTACAGTGCCTGTACAGTGCCATACAGAAATGAATGCAGAAATTAATAGTTATGGAAAATATTTCCATAGACATTCCAGGACATTTAGGTAAACCATTTTAATTTATGTACGGTTTTATGTATTTACATATTTATTTTTTATGTATATTTATTTATTTAGTGATTTTATAATGATTATTGTTTACAGTTCTAACCAACATATGTTTATTGAGTCAATTACTTAAACTTTTATTTATTTATTTATTTATTTTTGGCAGGTTTGGTCCTCCATAATAGTGCATGTTTCTCAAATTCTTTTCCAGTGATTGTCATTTTAATCTCTGTTAAGTTTAGCATGTCTTTAGCCTTTTCACCTTATTCCCATTCTGAAAAAAATAGATTTCTTGGCTACCCTTCCTAAAAGACCATTCCTTCTTGGGACTCTAGGAGGGTCAGTTTGGTGTCCAGATGAAGCTGCCAGATGGTGCTATTTCTCAAATGTAAGGGGAGGTCACCTGCTTCTGTAGCCTATAAAAAAAAACTTTCTCAGCGCCCCCTTCCACACACACACATTTTATTAACACTGAATACATATTACCTGTATATTCTATTCTATTCTATTCTATTGTAATAAATGGACTGAGAAATAATTAGATATAGTCCTTACACATTTGCAAAACCATCTAACTTAATGGTGACAGATTTTTACATAGTACTGTACATGAGCTCTTCTCGGTGTACTTACAGTGCCTATTTATATTAATTAACCAAAGACCAAGATCTCCAAAATGATTCAGTGTCTTCCTGGCTTTAGGCATTTGCAATCAAAGTTCACGTCTCTGCATGTGGTTGGTTATACAAACAAAGGCAGGTGGTAAATGGCTGCCATCTGCAACTGAAGGTCCACAGAAGACCAGCGCACATGGTGTTCCCATTAGCAAGAAATTCTGGATAATAGAGAATCTGTCACGCCACAAAAATTGTGATGCTAACCGCTGATTTGGCTAATGGTCTACAGTAAAAGTCTCTCATAAACATGAGCAAAAGCATGTGCCATTGGCCATTAATGGCAGTAAAAGGTTCTGCTCTTACTTGCATGTAAGTAAATAAAAAAATCTGTGGTACGATTAATATTTGTGTCTAGTTTCTCCTTGGTCTCTCTCTGTCATGTTAGCACATCTCTCGCTCAGCTTTTAATGACGACATAAGGAAAGCCTGGTCTAAATATATTGCTTTACTTGGCAGCTCAAGTCGTGTCTATGATGGATCTTATGATTGATTGCCTAATGATTATCCAGAAGCAGAGTAGGAGAATATTCAACGTGACAAATCTGTAGTTAGTTTAGTCGTTTGAGCAAAAGGCAGACCTGAGAGAATCATAATGAAAATGAGAGCAACTAAGAATAACTGTGCGTCAAACAAATTTAACTAGATTTCAAGCTAGGGACTGATATGAAATCAATTCAAAAACTTGATGAGAACATTTTAATGGAGGTGTAATTTAAGATTTATTCACACCACTTGATCATCCTGTTTATGTAGCCCCAAGTCAAAGAAAGCTGGGACAGTAAGGAAAATGCACACTTAAAAATGCATATATTAAAAATGGACAGTATTGAAAAAATACTGACAAACACTGAAAAAATTAGACCTAAACACTAATGGTATCGCATGGTATCCTGTGTGCCAAACCGTCTTTTAAGTGTGCATTACAAAGTGTTAAATACTTTTTTGTCCCAACAAAAAAGGAGGCTTGAAAAGGAGGAATGCATGCAGGAATCAATGAGAAATGAAATAAAGTGGAATAGATAAGATGTAAAATATTTCTGGTTCATACCGTCTGCAATGAAGTAAAAGTCAAAGTAAGTACAGTGCCACTCTTTTTATATGCATTTTCCATACTGTCCCAACTTTTCCGATTCTGAGGACTTTAACGTGGCCCTTAAAAAACATTCACTTCATTCTTTAACTTGACTAGAACAACTTGTGTTTCGGGTCATTGGTGACATGGCCCACTTTCTCTGATTGTTCTATCATTCTTAATCTACCCTTGCCCAGATGAAATGTCACATTATTGTTGTCCAATATTCTGCAAATAAATGACTCATAAGCACAAATATTTATGCTTAGTCATTTATCAAGGTGACTAAACATAGTCTTTTAAGGGATTTCCTCCAGGAGTCAAAACTGACAACTTGGCAGAGGTGGTGTTTCATCTCCGGACCTTTAAGTCTACACCTAAATCACTGTGACACCAAGGTCTCACACTGTGATCTCGCAGACAATTACGCACCTACTGTCCTGCTCTGATCTTTGTTGGTCAACCACATCTGATAAAGTGGTGCTTAAAAGTTTGTGACCATTTTTAAATGTTCCATATTGCTGTCTAACATGCCATATCTATGTCCACAGCTGTGAAAGGTTAAAACTGCTAACAAAAATTATGGGATGTTTCAAAATGAATATGAAGAGGATCCCACAAGAACTGCTGGACAGTCTGATCCTGTTCGTGCCCCATCACTGTTAGTGTGTTTTGACACTCTTGGGTGACCATACACCCTACTGAACAGTCACTGTGGGGGCACTCTTAGTCCAGTTTAACATGCTTCTGTTCGCCCTATGAATATATCACTTACTACTCAATCACAGTAATTGAGTTTGCACCTCATTTGCATAATCAAACAACTTTCTCTCAGCGGACTTTTCATTTACTTTCCTGTTGATCTTTTTTTAATGAAATAAAAGCAATTGCTTCGTCTGAATCACTTCATATTCATTTTGAAACATCCCCATATGTTTGTCAGCTGTATATGTAAAGAACTGGCTTCAAAGTCTGATCTTCACAACACGTTTGTGGAAGTCATGGCAAGAAGAAATGAGATTTCTGAGGACCTTAATAAAAGAGCTTTGGATTATTTAAGTGTGGACAAACTTGGAAGTGAGGGGTGGCACACTTCCCAGTTCTGTAGTGGCACAGTGGTTAATATACTGGACAGTGGCCAGTATTTCTGGTGCTGAAATCAGATTTCAAATTGTTTTTTGATGAGTAAAGGCATGCTTCGTAGTCAATGTAGCTTTAATAGCCTCAGAGAACCTTTTTTATAGACATCCGGGAAAGCAGTTTTATTATTTTATTAGTGTCTAATCAGACCACACCTGTAATCATGTACGCCTGCAATATCTGACACAACTGCCTGCTGAGTTTTGCAAACGTTTCTGCAGGCAGATATTTTTTGTCAGTGAGTTATGGTCTCAAATTTCCGTCCGTCAGCAACCGTTTTACATGGATGCCACTTTGTCCCTCTTGCTACATGATACAACAGACAATTAATAAAGAGACCTTTTGAGACTATGAGCAAGGATCTTCTGAAAACTCAAATGCACAATGTAGAGAATGGACCTGTGTATTTCTAAACACACTTTATAAAGTAGATTTCTAGTAATCATTTGACATATATCATTACCTGTAAACATATCAAAATATACAACAACCCCATGCTGGACGTAGGGGACACCATTTACAATGTTAAGTTCCCCTTTTTTTGCAGTTAAATTATTTGAAAGCCTAGTGGCACAGCACTCAGCATAAACCGTCTGTATTTGTGCTCCCAGGGTAAGATTAAGGTAAACGTTTCAAAGCAGAAGCCGCAGAAACTGAAGCGGCAATTTAACAAAGTTCACATTTCTTACAACACACGTATGGTCAGTGTTGGCTTTGATCAAATATTTGCTGACCCTTGACCCCATTTAATCAGCCTGTTTGCAGTAGGCCCCTGACGCGGGCTGATGGCCCTGACTCGGCCGCTGTCTGATAGGTGTTCATTGTGGACGTAGGATAAGAGCAAGGGGTGAAGGAGGGGGCACATGCAAGCAGATTGGTTGTTCTCACACACACACACACACACACACACACACACACACACACAACCCCAGACATACACACCTTATCCTGTCTACGTAGATTGTCGCCTCTAACCTTCAGACATGCTCATGCTCTCCCACTATGTTATTCTTTAAACTTTGCAGAGATGGCAGAACTGATCAGGAGACGATGCAAAACTAAAAACAGTACATGCTCTATATGTTTCGAAGTTACGCATCCTTTGATGTGCTGTCATGATACAAATAAGCTGTTATCTTTATTGCCGCCTTTGATCCGTTTTTGTAAATGATTCATGTAAAACAATGGGAACCTAACCAGAAATGTAATGATGCATCCTGGATTTGAAAAAGCAAGCAAGGCTGCCCAGCGCTGTCAATTACATCTTTAATCTAGGATATAAAAATAAAGATGATTGCCAAGTATTTTTGTTTTCACTTCATTGTCATTAATTATCAATAAATAGAAGCTCATTCGTATTTTTTTAGAAGGTGTTTGTCTCTCGTATTAGCAACAATCCTATCTCTTTATGGATTATGGCAGGTGTTTCCAAAGTTACAGCACGATTCCTTACTGGTCTAGCTGGTGTTTTATATTTGAATGTTGCTCCTGCAGTCAAGCAGTTGCTAGAATCTGTATTTCATGTGAGGACCTGTGTTTGAACCTTAAAGTGCACTTTCAAAATTTTGGGCATTCGTGATGAAAATACATGTTTTTTTTCCGGAATAAAAAAGAAATACATTACACACAATCTGTGCATACAAATAAGCCAATTCATCGAATGAAAAGGTTTCAAAAGTTTATTTGATAAAATATTGAATAAAAAACAAATGCATGCGTCTCTAATTTTTGCGTGCGAAATTTTTATACATTAATTTTTTTAGAATACCACCAAATCTGGTCATTTGGGCAGACTGCATTTTTGCTTTTTATCTGCTTTTGTGTATGTCTGTGTGTATGTTTATCTCTTCACATTTCACCACAACAGCAGCTGGGAGAGTGAAGGCCATACACACTGTTTGATGCAGGCAAGTTCTTCCATCATGTCAATGCAGACTCATAATTATATTGTTTATCTTGCTCCCAGTTGCAAGATAGATGTATGAATGGAGTTCAGATTTATTCCCTGTCACAGTTTTGCTTGGTTTAATTATTTATTTCCTGACCCTGGCGTACTTAACGAAACAGACGAATGCCTCCCAAAATATAATAACTGGCATATAAAGGGTGGGTATTATTCTTAATAATAAATGTTTATCATATAAGTCATCCTAATATTTGATGTGTTTTTGAATAATTATGTAACTGGTATGGAAGAATGAATCAGAAACATTCTTGTCACAGGAAAACTGTTCAATTCGGTGGTCTGAACCCAAACCTTGAGCCAGTAACACTATACTGTTTAAGGAAACACAATCCGTATATGCACATGCTTTTGGGTTAGGTAAAACGGCAAACTGTGAGTATTAATTTGTGTATTATTATGTAAACTGAGCAGCATGGGGGCAACCGACCCAGGCTCCACCTGGTTGTTTCCTCCAACATTACAAAGATATGCCTGTTAGGTTAATTGGTGTTTCTAAAGCGTTATGAGTGTGAGTGTGAGTGTACGTGAGCTTCTGTATTATATGCTTGGAGGGAAACCGAGTATTTATATTTGTATGACAACGTCACTCATGAATACTGGTCACTGGCTTGTGTCTCGAATGTTAAAGACAAAAACGCCATTCCCCTTTCTATTCAGACAGAGGTGTCGGTTAGAACATCATACACACCTGTCCACAAACGTGTTGTTGTTGGGGACCTCTGATCTTCCAGAATTAAGGTCAATACTTGAGGAGGTTTGACTGAGGATGGAACTCGAACAGCCGTAGCAATAAATCAACATTAAACCAGGCTCATTGAGGTTCTAAGAATCCCCAGAGTGAGCTCCTTATCTTAAAACACTCCTTGCTAGGAGATTGAACCTTCGAGTGTTTCAAAAGAAGCAACTCTGAGCAAGGAGAAGGCAAACTTTTGTCTTACAGAGGAGGTGGGGTTGGAATCTTTTTATTTTATTGACAGTTTATTTACCATTCTAGTAATTTTTGCATCTTACTTAACATTATTACATAGGCTATAAAATGAAGATATTCAGATATTTTGATAGCTACTGTCTAATAGGTGAGGTTGGTTGCGCTGGATGGTCGAACCTGCATGATTTAATCGATATTTTTCACCATAGCTGCTTGTTGAGGGTTTAAGATGCTTTATGATTAAATTTTATCTTTACTGGGATGTACTCCACTTTGAGAGAGAAAGTTATTTGCCACTACGAGCAACTCCTAGCACTAAGAGAATCTTTATGAATACGGACCTTGGTCTATAATACTGTTTGGCTAGCTGTTACACATCAAATTAACATCACATGGA
The DNA here is from genome assembly GCA_034779995.1 of Parotocinclus haroldoi. Lineage (NCBI taxonomy): Eukaryota > Metazoa > Chordata > Actinopteri > Siluriformes > Loricariidae > Parotocinclus > Parotocinclus haroldoi. Next base: position 32,161 of record JAUZST010006951.1, read on the forward strand.
GGCCTGGACCCAGCAGTTTCCAGCAGAACATTATCCAGAGCATCACACACCCTCTCCCAGAACGTCTTCTTCCATCATTGCGCCATGTAAATAGTGCACTTGTCATTGCAATGGGAAAGAACCGATGGGAAAAGTCATCGAACCAGGCTTAGCATGGTGGGCACTAAGCGGTCCCATACTCAGCCGGAGGTGCTGCACTGTGTATATAACCAGAATTAAACATTTCTGTAACTTACACCACAGTAGCTAAGGTGTCAACTTGTCATTAACACCCTGCTGTTGGTTCATGGCTTGTACAGGCCTTGTTGTTTAGGAAATGCCCTTACCCAGTCGCTTGGCCATGTGCTCCCACATCCAACAAGTCAGCTATTTCCCATATATAGATATATCCCACAGCTTAGCATGCGCCGTTGTAATTAAAAGAATCGGCGTCATTTATTCTTCGGTCTGTGTGCAGTATTAACGCTTTGGCCGATCAGTATAAATCCTATACTATCTGAAATCTGCTGGCGCAGTCCAACTGTGATTCATTCAAGGTTATGCGTTTGGCTGACATGAAGGTGACACAAAATTTATCCCACTCTGTGGCTATGTTTTTATTTACTGCTTTATGATAGCACCATATGGTGGATGAGGTAAGGGTAAATGAAGAAAGCAGCAATAAAAGCAGAGCCCTGTGTTGTCGTAAGTGTAACATATCCCATAGACAATAAAGGCACAATAAAAAGAGGTAGTAAATCCATTACATTCATGATGGCTAAGATCAGGGGCACAAAACATGTGACAGATGTATGTGTGATATACCACATATCTTTAAAATGCTGTAAAAAATGCCAGCTTTTCATACAACCCTTAAGCATCAAGGCATAAAATCAGAGGCGAAGGTTCAGAGGTGAGTTGGTGAGTGCAGGAAACAATTTTTATGGCACGTTAATAAACATACGGCATTAAGTAATATACCGTCGTCGATTTCATTATATTGGGATAGATTTCTTTCATTCTGTTTTTGTGTTTACAGCTTAATCTAGAGCCCACCTATTGGAGCAATACTAGTTTATATTAATATAAGCTATTTGTATTAATGTGTGGTTGTACTGCCTGATTTTTTTTGCATTATACTTCATATATGCCCTAAATCAATTTTATGGAATTTGACTCCTTTGGAGGCAGCCAGGCATATTTAATTAGTTAATGTAATATTGTTGCATGAAGAGTTTAAGTCAGCGATCCTACATCTGTAGAACATAATGTTCTACAATTATAACTTCTGCTGAGATTTCAGTAGAAAATTTCTCATTGCATCATACAAGAAAAGGGAATACACCTAATGCATGTGACCTACAACAGTTACGGTCCGTATGAACCATAACACTAAATCAAATTGTATCCATCTGTTTAGTGTCTGAATTATTCTTCTCGGAAAGAGGTCCTGTCCTGAAATTTGAGATACTTCCACAGCACGGAGATGGCCATATGGACTTGTTAAGGTGGCATGTGAAGTAAATACCATTTGGGATTTGGGAGGGAAGAGTGGCAGATGGCCCAGCCCTTGGCCGAGAGGGGCAATCTTGAATGCCATTCACACTCTCTGTTGAAGCCATTTTCACCAAGCGATGCCTACTTAAGTGCTGCAGCTCAGTTGCAGAGATTTCTATTCTTAGGCTTCTAATCTATGTGTTGTTTAATTTTATTTCATGTATTTTCAGGGTTAGGTCATAATAGGAGAAATCAGCTAAAGATTTGTCCATCTATGAAAATAACGTGTCACGTGTGAGTTGACCTGCATAGAACATTATCATTGGTGTAATTTATTACAATAAACATAACAGCCAAATTCTTAACTCATCACTTTAAGTAGCAAAGGTACAGTTTGTCTGTTCAAATGAAATATATATTGCTCAAAAATATATACTGCTCACAAAAATTAGGGGAACTAAAATTAAATATCCAATAATGAAATATGGTATGAGTTCAGTATGTGACCCTGGTGATTTTGCATTTACTGTTCAATAATTTGAATCTTTCTCATTTCAAAGATGTACAGTAAACTATATATAGCACGAAGTTGAGACCTTCGGTGCTCAGGCTCTGGGCCAATTCAACAGCCCTGTTCAGTGTATTCATGCTCGAGGTAATTGTCGGTCAGTCATTTCTTAGCCTGGGCAGAAGCTTTGCCTTAAGCTCCATTAGTTAATAGCCTCAGATTAAATTTGCCCTAAGCTCTCTAGGCTCCCCAATGCAGAACAGAGTTATATAACCACATACTGTGTACGAGGAAGAGAGCAAGAATGTAAACAATATTTTCACAAACTACCAAGATTTAAACCAGCTACTTCTCGGAGCAGTTTGACACACAGCTGAATTTGATCAGGCCATTTGCCAGGCCCAGAACCCGCTGACAGGTCAGAATGATAGTACATAATGCAGTGCTTTTGCAATAACAGATAACAGCACAGGAAATGATAAATAAGTAAACACGCCGCGTATTTGATTATGACAATTTCACACTTAATGCTTGGCCAAGCTTTGAGTCAAATAATTAGAAAAGCAGAGGAATAGCTTCAAATGTAGCTTGTAACATTATTTTGTATTCGTCATCAAAAGAATCTTGAGCAAACCGATTTTTTTTTTTACATTAAAATTATCCCACTCATCCTCTGGAAATCCCTACCAACAGGTTGACTAACTAACTGCCAGTGAAATACATGTGCCAGCTCACAAACATCACATTTAAACAAGTAGGTTTTTATTATGGGTTGTGATTTATATCGTTATGTTTTCATAGATTTATTGCGTGTAACAGATCCAGTCAAAATGCATGATTAATTATTCCTTTTCATACCTATTTAATCATGTCTGTCAATTTTCTCACACTCTCCGTGACACTGAAGCGGGATCTCATGAACTCCTAATGAACTCTAATAATAATCGATATATTTAATACATTTTATTTGTATTTGATATGTTGTTATGGTGATAAAAATGAAAGCTGAAATCGAGATGACTAGACTGTCTAGTAAAAGATCGTATTCTCTTCGATTTTGTCTTCAGTTGTGTAGGCAGAGTGGGATCCCATGGGATTCAGGTTGAATGCATTCATGTCTTAATGCATTTCTATTTTATTCTTTTAATGTATTATGTAGTTTTGGCAGCTTTTTTGTCCATTTCCTTCATTTTTTAAAAATCCTACACATTAAAGTTACGCTTCAGCTGTATGATTAATACTACTGATGAGAACTGTACATAAACTGCAGCACAGGGCAAATGACAGCAAAAGAACCTGCAAATTTGCACATACAGGCAAGGGCCAGTAATCTCTGGTGACAGTGCTTCGCCATTTTGCCGACAATAATAGTTTTAAGTAGTACATAAACTACTATTATTTTAGCTGAATCCCAAACGATATACTGTTGATCAGTATGTGAAATGTTGTTTCGGATGCTGTGTCACACTTTGCTCACAACATTTCCGATTCTTGAATTACATTATTATATTCTCAGCTATTCATAGAAACCAAATCTGCAAAGCAATCTATTTATGTATGTACATAAATACAACTACCAGGCTTACCAGGCATATAGCATGTTGGCTAGGTAACGGCTAATAAAGTATTGATAACATCCGAACCATATACCGATCTATAATTAGAAACATTTATATAACCCAAGTTAATCATTGAAATCATTGCTTTTGGGTTCTGGTGATTTTTAACCCTTTGAGGACCAAGGGACATATTCGTGGCATACTTTTAGACGGACGCCAAACGAGATTAAAACAACTTTTTGTCCTGAAAGGGTTAAGAGAGAAACACTTAAGACCATATTTAGCTGCAGCACTTTGCTTTAACCCTTTCAGGACCGTAGGTTGTTTCAATCTCGTTTTCCGTCCGTTTAAAAGTATGGCGCGAATATGTCCCTTGGTCCTCGAAGGGTTAAAGAGTAAATCTTCAGGGGAAATAGTTTCACTGGTGACCTCAAGGTAACCATACCTGGCCCTTATCAGTGCTATTATTTGTGGGTCACAGCGACCAAGAACAAACTGATTCAGCAATGGAACACGATGTATACACAGAGTACGTCACAGGCCATTGGACAGAAACTATTATGCAGAAACTCTATTGATTATTTCTCAGTCATTGTTTGCTGTCAGGAGTTAAAAAAAACATTAAAGGGACGTGAGTGGAAGAGACCCAAAGGTGCGGTTATCATTTTGTGCCAGTAGCAAGGCTATCTCTGAATCGCTGTTGGCAAGAACCTGGAGTCTACATCGAAGTCCCTGCATTTGCCATTGGCACAAATCGTTTGTGTTCCAGACTCCATCATAAATGAACTACAGGTTCTCAAAACATGTCGTTTTGGAACTGAATTTACTAGTATTTGTTTAGTTTGGAAGGTTCAAGGGTCTAGGCAGAAGTGAACATTAACACTAGATAATCAAATTACTATGTTGCGCTTTAAATACGTTGCCACATTGCAGCTTGTATGATACTATTACATTAAACAATACTTAGCAATAGTGTGTGTGGTTAATAGAAAGACAAACTGTGTTTGTAAAACAACGTACAACTGTGCCTTTTAACATTGCTGATTAAGAAGCAATCTATGCCTTATATCTTTAACAATAATTTATGGTTAAAGCTTGCTCAAGCGCTCATAGTTTTACGACCAATCAGTGGCATACTTGTCCCGCTGGGGCAAACAGGATTTAGAGGGGCACAGCTGCATCCATCTGCCTGCCAATCATTCTTAGGGGTACAACTGTGCATTAAAACACGCCTATTAAACATTAGCCTAAGCGATTTAACACTAAAGTGGGCGTAACTCTGCCGTGGATGAGAAATAAAGAACAAATTAATGTGGCAGACTTGCTTTAAAAATTTGAGGATGTCCATTACTTGAATGCCACACTGCAAGTAAGAAACTGATAGCTGGTAGGTATATGCTAACTTAACACAATTACTAAAAACACTTTAGTGTTCATTTGTTTAGTAAATGGGTCTGATGATGAGCCTGTGAGCAATGTACCAACGTCAGGAATCACTCAGAGAACCTGTCTTATTTTTTACATGAAATTATATGGAGCTGTGTATTCAAGCAATACTGGATTGCCTGGAATTTGAGGCTATTGTGGGCGTTGACTCTAAATCTGCTTCGTAAAGGCTTAAATTACACATCTCCAGTTGGCTTGAACATGAGCAGTAGTGCGAGCCCCACGGCATGCATGCGAGTGTGCACAGTGGTATGTCCTTCCTGTAACCGTCTTCTGTAGACCCATTCATATTTCCTGGCATCTAGTAACTCCTGTGTGGAATACTTGGAATGTGGCACATAGAGTGGGGTTTAAAAATTTGGGAACCGTTTAGATATTTTTGTTTTACATACAATTTGCCCAGTTTAGGAAATGCGACAGAAGTGTTACACTTGGTCACTCACTTGTTGAGTAAAATGACAATATTCAATATCTGTGAGTCGTAAAAGCACATAGGCCCATTTTTATGCTACATTCCTCCATAAAGAACAGCTCTGGTGTGTTGGTGGTTTTTCACGTTCACTGCTTGCTTCAGGTCACCACAACATTTCTGTTGGATTAGGTAATATGAAGACTTTATTTGGGCCTTTCCAAAACAGTACCTTTTCTGTAGCCATTCTTTGATAACGACTTACAGTATGTGCTTATGATTGTCATTGTCACACATTCACTTGTCCCATGATGTCTTGTCATATTCCTTTACAATTTTCTAATATTCAGAATTCTTGGTTCCTTCGATGGTGCCAATCCGTCCTTGCCCAGATGAACAAAAAAGTGCTTATGCTGGAATGCAGGTATCCTTTCTCCAGAAGAAACGCTTCCCATCTCAATCAAGTTTCATCCACGAAAAGTGTCACAAGACGCTTCTGGCTTATCCATGTGATGTAGCAGCGTTAAGCAGCAGAGCTTCCTACCACACCATACTGTTGTTCAGTGTTCTCCTGATGGTGGAATCATAAACATTAACATTAGCCAGTATGAGAGAAACCATTAAATGCTGACACTATAACACAGCTTGCTCTTGGAGCTATTATTGTTGGTCAATAATGCAGGGCATGTTACAATGGTCTTGAATTTTGTCGATTTGTACACAATCTGTCTGACTGTGGATTGGTGGAAATCTGCTTTGATGAATGCTATGATACACTTCCATTTCGATTGGCCAGATTTTCTACAGTGCTTTTAGCAATGGAGGATAGTCTTAAAGCAGCTTTATACCATTGGAAGAACCAGTGTGTTAAGTGTACAGTAACTATTCTGTTTGTGTGTGTGTGTATGTGTTTGTATACAGTATATACACTGAGAACTATATACTGTATATAAAACATTTGGGCATTTGCGACAACCATGTGCAAAATCATTACATTTAGTTCCATCATGAGTTGGCCAAGACCTCATGACCCAAGAGTTGTACCATTTGAAAAGTATAAACAATCCATTAATGGGATTATCCTAGTGATTCGATACATTTAGCTACTCTAGCTGACTCATAACACCAGAGGCTTGTACAACGGGCACTGCACATGATTTGTGCCTCACCTTATGCACTTAGCTTTCTAAAATGGTAAACATGAATTCATTTGACCACTTGACCGTCTACCCATTGCTCCAGGATCCAGTTTTTCATCGTTGGCAAATTGATGCCAATTTCTGATTACTCTGGCTAGCAAGTCTTTTACTTACTCTCACAAGTTCAATTAGGGTAAAATGAATTGATGCCAGCTAAACCATATCAATCACTGCAGTAATGGCTATTTGTGTATTTGAATCCAAAGGGTGCCACTTTTTGGGCAGACGGCGTATGTCTGTCTCATTTGTTTTCCTGGATTCTGTGTATTTAGCTTAATGAGAGAAAATCTTAGGATGTTTTACTTGTATTAATGCAGAAATATTGAAAATTAACTAAAGGGTTTACAAACTCTCTTGCTCTGCAGTATTACTACATCAAAGCTAGTAACTTATGGGAACATTTTAATAAGTATGAAGGCGCATTAAGTATAGAGAGAGAAATCATGAACAGGTGATGTTCTATGTATTCCTTGTGTGGGTCAGTGAGTGTGTATGAACACGAGTGAATAATCTGTGTGTTCAATCTTTCCTTGATCTGAGAGTATTTTGTGGAAATGGATTCATTTCACAGGTATGCACAGTTGTTCTGTGAAACAGGTCGATGACCCAGGTGTACATTGACCAAAGTCAGAGTCTTTTTATGCTACTCTACTGTAAATATAATGGGTGCTTTCATAAGAAAACGGTGTGCAAATGATAAATAAATGCGTCAGGGATACCGCTGAAAACACAAGAGAAACGTAAAGTGCTATGCACATGTTAATTTAAAGAAATTACAGTAATTTATGGCTGGTATGAGCCTGTATATGCCAAATTCATTCAGGAGATTGTTAGGATGGACCTGATACTTTTGTTTCAAGGAAGCCAAAAATACATCAATCCAAACTCACGGAGTGAATGTGAGCAAGTGTACATAGTTCTTGAGAACTATGAGAGAATATACTACTTACAATAGGACAGATGCATACAGATGCCATTTACAGCTTGTTATAAATAAACAGCATATATATGTGTGTGTGTGTGTGTGTGTGTGTGTGTGTGTGTGTGTGTGTGTGTGTGTGTGTGTGTTTGTGTGTGTGTGTGT
>JAUZST010006952.1:0-14507 GCA_034779995.1 Parotocinclus haroldoi
ATTAAATGTTTATTAAAGCTTTATTGTACGATTTACACGTATAGCGAACGTACAAACAAGAACTACTGTCGCTTACCGACTTTGTTTATTGGAAAATCAATTTGCAAACCAAGTTTTTAAAACGATCTCCAACACAATGTATAGATACTCAGCATGCGAAGTAATAATACTGTAAAAAAAAACAAGTTCTTACTCAATTCCAGTACAACGTATGAAGAACTTATCCAGTGGGATCTGATATCCGCGTTAGCAGAGGCTAAGCGGCGACTTGTGGCTTCTTTTCTGTAGTAAATGGAAATGTTAGGCAAAAACCTGTAGGTGGCAGTAGAGGGCTGGTTAGAAATCGAGAGTTTTCGGGTAGTTATGCCAGAGACGAAGAGTTTCTTTACGGATATTACGCATTTCTTGTTCGCTCTCACGTTCTTTGGTCCAAATAAGCGAATAAAATTACACGTATATAACAGGATTTGTTTCTGTACTTTAGGATTCAGTCCAAATAAGCGTCTGGTCCCATGGGATTTAAAACCAAAGCTCACAGCACAGCAAAACGCACAGCAAACTTTTTATTTTTAAATTACCAGCTGTATTTTTTTTTTTTTTTTTTTACAGAAAGCCACTTGAGGCAGTACCTCAACCAGCCAGTAGGATCGCTGTTTAGCCAATTTGTGTGTTAACCCTCACATACAGCATATAGTGAGTCACGTTGTGGCCATGCGTGTTTGAACAGATCTAAAGGTTGTTCTGAAGCTACGGTTTAAAAAAAAACACCACAGTAGGGACCCTGCTTTGAGTCTGGCTCGATTTGGTTTGGCCATGCTGATGCCCCATGTCCCCTGGGGATAGGCCCCCGACGCGCACACACATCCCTGAGCAGGAATGGCGGGGTTTGAAAATAAAAGTAGCGTGGCTTGAAATAAACAACCCAACAAATATCACCTGACTGCATGTGCTCATGCTTAATGAAGGAAGAGAAAACGATTTGCTCGCCCCCTAATTCATCATTTCACTTAAAACCCCCGGATGACGAACGAGCGCCGCTGACCTTTAATGATGCGCTTGGGCCACAGGGTCTAAAAACACGGACGATGTTTGATGAATGAAGTTTGCCTCGGGAAGCCGGTCGCCCCGTGTGAAACGGTCATTAAAAACGACAGCTGAGTAATTCTCTCGAAGCGTCGCACTAAAAGTTTCATACGCAGGTATTAGGAAAACAAACGCATCTATTAGAAATACAAGCACAACGAGGATGTGAGGTTTTTATTAGACGTGTCGAGAGACAATAAAAAATAATATAAAGTCCATAAGGGGTCCCGATACAGGTGAAGGAAACGTGCTCGAAAATGGCGGGGCAATTATAAAAGTACACTGTGGTAAAACTTTATTCAATAAACAGTCTCACCTACTCATCTGATTATCCCAATGCCAAACCTGTTCTCCGAGATTCTCTGTATATGAGCAGCCATTACGTGTAATCAAAGGTCATGTTTACATGCACGCAGTAATCCGATCATAATCTGACCTCTCCGGTTATCGGATTATTCAAGCGGCGCGCTTTAAGATTCAGGCTTCATTCGGGCTGTTTTCTCTCGGGTTTATTGTTTTTTTCTCGCAGGATCTGGCAACTCCGGGATCGAAGGCAGCGAAACGGCGATCGTGCACTTCGTGGAGACTCTGAGACGCAGTGTATGGTCCGAAAAGTGAAGAATTTAAATATTTTACATTGCATTTTGACGTCTATGTCAGATTACTGCCTGGTTGCTAAGTGGAAATCCAGTTCTTTACCGAGTGACGAAAACCCGCCCGTTTCCCATGATCTAGCTACTAAAAGGCACCAGATTACTGACAAAATCTGGATTATTAAGTGCATGTAAAGCCTCGTCCATCAGTTAGCCTCTATGGCCATACCCATATCTCCTTCCAAATCTCCTTCCACCTATAAAATGTGAATTTTATACAGTTAAAGGCACCGATGGCTGTGTAAATATATATATATATACACTCTATAAAGCTATTATCTCACTGAATACTTCCCCCTGCTTCCTTAACATGGTCAGTAAAATACATTACAAAATACACATTACATTTCCAGATATAAAAATAACATACATACTTTGAATAAGAGGTAGAACAGGATGGTCCCTTTGTGCATCGATTGCACCAGTGCACTCGTCATCTTCCACATCAGGATCATTTGAATGCATCGATAATCCAATATTCGCGGTCCAATAATGCGGCCATAACGCGGTTCGACCTTCGCTCACACGATGGTTGCGTGTCTGTGTTTCCGTTGTTCGTAGTCATCGAGCTCACTGCCAGGGTAACTGGATTCGTAGCGACGCCGGTTGTAATCCGCCATGTCTGTTCGCTGCGAGACAACATGGCGGTCAAAACAGGACCGGCCCGGACGGAGGACGTAACGTGAGGGTCGTGCGTTACCTGGTTGTTGCTGGAATAATTCGGTAGCTTGGGGCCACTTATCGCAAAAATCCCATCATCTGAAAGACACGGCGTGAACACCTTTTCATTTTTACATTCATGGTCGGGCAGAGGTTTGGGTACGTTTTCATTCTTCACGAATTAAAAGACAATATTTCAACATTTTAGACACGACACGCTATGCAGTACCGTCGTATCTTTGGAAAACCTGAAGCAGTTATGCAAGACGGAAAAAGAAAAAGCCAAACAGTGCCACGTTTCTTTTCTGCCTCTCGAGACTGCGAATCTCCTGTCCCTCACTAGGCGTCTCAAGGGTTCAGTCATACTAGTTTTCTGTCACTCGGACGTGAATTGGATTTGTGTGAGGTTTTATTTCCGTTTTAAACGCCGTCGGGTGGACGTTGAACGGCGTACTTGTGTCTAAATAAAAAAGGAGCTCAAAGTAGAGCGGGTTCCGCGTTATAAACTAGCAGGTTTAACTAATACAGTGTTTAATTTAATTACAAATCTTGATATGAGGTATCACTAAGAGAACTGATTTTTTTTTAGCAGTACTGGTGCTTTTCATTTTGATCCCAGACTTGTAAAAAAAATGTACATAATATCCTGCCCTGTTTTTTTTCTGTACGTTTCAGAACGTTTCTCACCTCTTCGTCTGTCAGTAGTGTATCCAAGGTTGTCGCGTCCCCGTTCTCCCCTGGCTCGTTCTCTCTGTGCATGAGATCTGAAGGGAAAATCGAAAGCTTTTAGCCGGTCAACAAGGCTTCCAAAAAAAGCAGGACAAAACCTGAGCGCTTACAAACAGAAATCTGGACAGTAGGTGTAAAATTACAAAACCTAGCTTTAGTATGACAATACCATGGTGTAGATCTTAAGCTTAACCGTCCGTTCTACATACCTCGCTTCTTCTTGGTAGCGCGACTCTGAAAAGGAGAGAAAAGTTTCGTTTCCTCACGTACACGCAATTGTATGGGACACAAAAGTATGTGGACACCTAAATTACCTCAAATGACGCGAGCTTTCATAGAGTAAGTTCCTTTCTAACTTTTTTTGTTTTAACGTTTTTTTTTTGTTTTACGGTCTCCTCTCTTGACTTCTTGGTACTCGTCTCCTGAGGACTAACACCTGTGTCCAAAGTGGACTCTCTGTGTATGAACGAACCCCAGAATGTAGACCAGTGTATGCGTCTGCAAATCGTTACACATTGCTGATTTAACCAGGTATGCCATTTGGAAAGTAGATGGCTGTAGATGATTTGGGACTCCAGAGTCTAATGGTTGGGTTCTTTACATCGCCGGCCTATCTAAGGCATGTTTCGTATGCCGCCACTCGGTCACGGATAAAACAGAGCGGATACGAGGACATAATGAAGACTGTGTTAGTCTCTAATTATAGTCCGCTCAAACTGGATGGACCGAGCCCTTGCGTCATTAAAATTTCATTGCACATTTTGAGACACGACGATCACTCACTTTGCCTCTTCCGTTTTTTGCAGCAGATGATGATGAGGATGATGAGGAAGGCCAAGAGCCCGGCCAGGCCAAAGGCCAAGACGATGGCGAGCAGCACGGTGTAGTCCCTTATCTTGGGTTTGACTGTGATAAAGAAAGAGGCAAGCTCAACGTTCAGCCCAGAACGGCAGGTTAACGGTGCGCGATAAGAAGCTGTAACTGTGTAATAGAGCAAAAATGCTTTTGCGGTTACACGGGTGACTACAGTGGAGGCCAAAAACAGACACGGATCATCAGATTTTTGCTTCACTAAGCTGCCACCTGATGTCCGCGGGCAAGGACCTATCCCTTTACCCTTAACCCGTCTCTCTTAACAAGAGCTGTTCGGTGCACATGTACGCGGGGCAGCATGGCTCTTACAGACGGTGAGGAAGACGCTTCTGAGCTGGGGCGTCGTCAGAGCAGGTATGGACGCCAAACACGCCACAGACACGTTGTTCGAGGCAGTGAGATTGAGAATGCTGCTGGAGTTAAAGACGTTCCCGTTCTGCACCGAGGCGGTGCTGTAGAGCGATGAATTCACCGCTGTGCCGTTCACAGCCCAGGAGAGTAGTGCTGCTGGAAACCAGCCTGCTGCCAGGCACTGGAACGTGATCTGATCTCCTTGTGTGGCAATCCGGTTTGAGCCCACGATCTCCAGCGCGCCAGTCTCTGAGAAGAACAAACAAATATAAATTAGAAAGGTCCATTCTGGTTCTGTGAGGTAAGGGTTATGGGATAAAGATGATAAAAGCAGAAATCCGGAGAGCCACCATAAAATCTTGTTTGTCTCCAATTGTCCCACATTTTATTTATTTATTTATAATAAATTTATTTATAATAAATAAATGGGGCGAGTAGAACGCAATTTGACCAGGGGTGCTTAAACTTTGTCGCACGTTCTGTGTAAATTAGCCATTTCAGTGTTCAGTGAATTTCTGTCTCCACCTGTTGGTAATGTGGTGGAACTGCACGTCCAATATGGCGATTTCGCGCAGCCGTCGCTTAAAAAAAAACGATTTAAAAAGGATTTTACAAATCGCTTTCACAGTGACGTGTCAAATTTCACAACCACACGATAAACGAGGGTATATTGTAACGGAAGATTTCAGTTCAAGTTATCTGAAGTTAAGAAAGTAATCTTTCCCCAGTCTTGCTAAACCTTTTAGCGCACGCTGGGTTTTTAGACCACGAGACGCTGGTCCAGCCTGGTTCATGCTGGTCAGTGGAATTACTATTTCACATGCCCACGTTTATAATGATGGTCAAACTACCAGCGTTTTAATGATTGAACTGTAAGACAGTAAGGCATGGCACCACACCAGCATCTGATGACAGTAAACCAGTGCTAAATATATTCTCGCTCTGGTACTTTGTATTTCTGTGCTTAAACTTGTTGTGACCTTCAACGGATTGAATTGGTAAGTCATTGCCACTGTTGGTGGCCTTGAGCACGGCCCTAACCCCCGATGTCTTACGTACTGTACGCGGGTATAAGATCCTCACCCTGGACAGAAAGTGCAGCCGTTACTTGAGAGCCACCTTGCACCTGACAAGCCACTTTAGTGTCATTCCTCGTTGTGTTCTTGATAGCGAGCTCGTATTTGAACACTCCTGGTGCAGAGTAGTTTGTTATGTTGAAGCGGCTGTCGTGGTCTTGCACCCCTGAGCTTTCCAGAATGGTGACTGCTAAGACGTCATTCAGTAAAAACGTCATGACGGTCCAGCCTGGCTTGTTCACGCTGCAGTTAAACCTGGCGTCAGATGATTTGAGCACTGCCAAGTTAAACGGTTCCAGCACCTGAGCGCTTGCTCCTGAGATAAACAATAAATATGATGATCATTAATCCACCAGCGAGTGAAAAGAAATGTACGCAATATTCAAATCAAATACAGTCATAAGGCACGAGTGACGCTGACACCCGACAACACTGGTTTGGGAGGAAAACAGGATCGATATTTACGTTAAGGCAGTGGATCCCAAAGTGGGAGCCACCCATGACGGATGAGGACTAGTTTCTTTTCTATCCCGAGAGGACGCCTGCTGTGAAATCCCAGAGATATGCATCCGGCAGACGTGACTTGACTGATCAGAGCACCGCTGAGCTGGATGAAAAATGTGAGGCGATAACACCTAAAACGTACTTAAAGGGGAGAAAAAACACTGACGTGGTCGATCTGGACAGAATTGAAATCGCCGAGTATCACGAAAAGGCAATTTGCGCCAGGACCTTGCATGCTTTTGATCCAGTACAAATAAGATTTAGGGTTTTCTTTATGGCTGCTCACATGCGAGTTTAACGGGCGAGGAGAAAATGCAGGATTCATTTCACAATAAACCTTTCCCAGCATACTAGAGCACGCATTACGATTCAACATACTGTAACGATATCATCTTTTGGGCGACAGACCTTGAATTTTGTGTTCATCTTGTTCTTTAACATTTGATCTGGTCTGATCTCAGGTTTCTGTCTGCATTCTCAACACACTGCGATCAAATCTGGTTCCTTTTTTGGCTTAGACCATGCGTGAAATCAGCGAGACTGGCATCCAGGATTGTTATCTCATAATGACTGGTCATGTTTCACTTCTCTGTTGTGGAACGTAAAGGTTTTTACACGTTCTTTGGAACTGCCGGACCGCTTATTAGCCTTTCATTGCCCTGCTGTCCTGTTCACAAAACGTACCGCACTGAGAAATTGCACTGGAGCTGCTCAGACATTAAACAGGTTTCACAGAGTTTTAGAACTGTGCCCCCTTCGTCACGTGTTCGGACCGGGGGACGATTGTAGATGGCAGGGCATGGTGTACAGGGTCTTATTTAGCTCCTACTTCAAGATAATCGGTTTCAGTCCTTGAAGCGAAGCTCACTTGAGCGTCACGCAGAGTTCATACTGGCGGTGCGAAAGCAAATCAAAAATGACAATCGGACGAATCAGGGAAGCTCGTCCCGAGTGAGTCCCTAGAACTGTCTGGTATGAAAGCAGCTCCTTTAGCACAAAACGTTTCAATCTGACATAGCCTGATCCATGGCGCAACGCCATTAGACAACAACCCACATTTGGAAGCTCTGCTGAAAATGTTAACAGTTGCCCAGAATTTGCAGTGTATTTATGGACAAAGAAAAAGTGCCTGTTCGGATCCGAGCTGCTTTAGCGGCGTGTATTTCTCTTTTAACGAGGCTGACCTTTGATTCGGCACGCGTTATAAAACTCGCCGTTCTTGAACGCCGTTTGTGTTTGCTAACGTACAAGCATGCACTTGCAGCTGAGTCAAACACAGACATGGGTGTTGCTGCGCTCTATTTTCGTACATGGGAGGGTCACCTGATGATGAACAACGTGAACATTTCGGTTATGCGGGAGTCGAAAGGTATTCGCTTGGGTACAAGCTCTGGCTCCCTTTCCTGATACAGTAGCGCTCCAGAGCTTCCAAAGGTTTCCACTAGATTTTGGAACACCGTGGTAAGGGTTAGTGGTGGTACAGCCAAGCTGCCACTGATGGGCTTTTACAAACCACTCTGGATATGGGCGTGGTTTAAGTGCTCTAAATGTAAAACGACTGAGGTCGGCCACTGATATGGGACAATGGTAGCGGCCAATTTATCTCAAAGATACCTTTTCAAGATCCCAGGTCTGTCCAAGCCAGCCAAGCTCTCCAGCAAATTTAGGCAACGACTCTCTGACGACCAGGACTTCATTCATTCGGGAGGTCCATTTCGCGAATTGGATTGAACGAATGTGTCTTTAGCAATATTATAATGACCATATATACCATACAGGCTTATACAGAACTGTTTCAACTTTTTGTTCGGATTTGCGACTCTACAACCCTATTTTCCACTGAGCTTCTTTCCAATCTTTGGAGATTTGGCATATCTTTGGCAGCCCTTTCGTCCTGCTGCCCTTTTGAAAAAGTGGTACCCTTCCAAAAAAAAGCCCAATTCGACACAGAGGAGCCCATTGGCATCTTGATAAAATGTCCATATGCTGCCATTTCTCAAGACTAAAGGGAGATCACACTAAATCCATGCCACCATAGCCTATAGTACAGCATTTTCCTTTCAGAGTTTTTAAACATTTTTAATACTCCGTAGACATTTCCGGTATTTTCTGGGTTGTATTCCAATAAACGGTCTCTGTACTATTGCTAAAACAAAGGTATATCTATTCAAATGGTGCCCTAAGACTTTTGCACAGCACTGTACAAGTATCCATGCATGCTGTCGACTCAGTGCACAAACATCCAAGTATTCAAACGGGTGCTGCTTGTTTCCTGACGTCAGTCAAAGTGCACGGCCACTCCCAGACAAGCTATTTCTATTGGCGCCTCCTGGGAATACAGGTAAACCCGAATGCAACTCATTTATCCTGGTCATCGTTATGGTCGGTGGGCTGGCTTGAGCCAAACCTGGAATTTAGTAGCCACAGGGGGAGGTAGACCCAGGACCCAGTAGCGCCAGTCCATCCATTTAAGGATTTGAACCCAGGCACTGCCGTTCACAGTAACTGGAGCTGCTATAAAGTATAAAAAAAGGATTAAAAACAATGACGACTCACCCCCTGCGAGGAAAAGCAAAAGAGCCGTAAGCATGAATGTGTCCATGTTGCTTCATGCCAGTCTTTCAAAGCCTGAAATATAACACCATGGTTGTTATGGGCTTACTTTAGATTGGAGTTATTATAGCACACTAAGCTGTACAACGCAAATGAAGTGCTGGGTC
Source organism: Parotocinclus haroldoi (assembly GCA_034779995.1). Taxonomy (NCBI): domain Eukaryota; kingdom Metazoa; phylum Chordata; class Actinopteri; order Siluriformes; family Loricariidae; genus Parotocinclus; species Parotocinclus haroldoi. The sequence goes on from JAUZST010006952.1 coordinate 8,650, forward strand.
GGTGATTAACTCAAATCTGTGTGAGGATGAGCTGAAATACAGCGTCGTAGTAAATGACTTCAATAAAGTCTTAAATGTACACGGAAAACATGATCCCAGGCAGTAAATGATGTCATATTTAAGTCTGGCCCCTGCCAAAACGGTCAGGTCTTCCAGTTAAACATAATACCAACACAACTGGTTTTGGAAACTGGCCAACGGAGCCGGAACTCTAAGCGTAGACACCTTAACCCGTCTCATAAATGCGATTGACCTGTATGGCAAACACATACTCACCCCCAAAGTCCAAATCCTGGATCTCGTTCGAGACGCTGTAAGACGTTGTTCGGCCAACTTCTATCTCTGAATCGTGAAGGAGGAGGCGTGGAGACTATGCGCCCCACCCGTGAGCGCATTCAGGCTCAGAGCGGGCCAAAGTCCGGCGCTGTTCTTCATTGCGGAGCCGTAGGGATGCAGGACGTGCCCAACCTCTCCGCTTTGCATACAGGGGTGGCTCATACCATGGCTCGCTCAGGGGAGGATCGTCAGGCATGAAAATGATAGAGTAGCTAACCTGAAAGATCACTCCTTCAGGCACCTGTTATTACGGCAACTAGGAGATCGGACGTCCAGCCAACCGAAACTGCCACGCCTGCCCATTCAATCGTACATCTTTTTGTACTCATCAGACAGCAGGTGAACCAAGCCTTACATGTCACTCACAAGCGGGTGTGGTCTAAAGGGAATTCGACGTTAAGCACACGGGAGCGGTGTGTGCTTACTCGACAGCGCAAATCCTCCATAATGGCACACTCGCAGTCCCGACTTATGTAATTCGTATACAGACTTGGGACGGACAAAATAGACACAGCTCTGAAGCTACAAATAGTGGAAGTACCACCCAAATACCTAGACATGTACTTGAAGGTTAAGGTACAGGACTACTAGAAGCCAGACGGTCCATATCAACCTGACAAGCTGTGACTGTTGGGCCCCCCGAGCAAGGCGGATAACCCATAAGACCGTATGAAATCAGAAAGCCTCTTTGCTCGAACACTTCGGACGCCAAACGGCCCATTTGAATCCCTTTTTACCCCCAAAAACGTCGGCACCCTACGTAAAACACTCACTGGTGTGATCTTCCAACCACGGCGCCAGTACTCCAGTCCACACGGTGGCGAAATTGCGCCAATACAGTATGCCAGTAACTCCAGGAAACCCAAAAGAGGAAGAACTAGGCTGCAATTGTGGGCATTTTATGCACTGCATTACGTTCCTTTGCTTTATAAAGCCATTTAAACGCTAATCATATCCAAATACAGGCAAGGAGACGATCATAAGGGGCTTGAGAACGGATTCGTCCTTTCCGTTTCATGTGGAAGCGTGTGGAATGTGAATCAGACATTCAGGAGGTTGTCACGCCGTGGAGCTTGTAAGCGCATTTGTACGAGCGAGCCCGGGTTCCTGCACCGTCCACAGGAAGTGGCCAAGTGTGAAGACCAGAGGAACATCGAGTCGTGAGATCTCTCACTGCGGACGTCTGTGAGGTGACGCCTCACACCTCCGATGGGTCTCAGTGGGGGATGAGAACTCGCAGGACAACGCAAAATGAGTGGTTTGGTTTTACACACACACACACACGTCGCGAGTGAAGAAGTTATGCGGCCATTGCAATGAAACGTCTTTCAGGTCAAAGACGAGGTTTAAGGAGGTGAGAAAAGGAGTCCCTCGTTACTCATGACTGAAAGTTGTACTTTTGCTGGCCTGCGGTTCTCCTCCATTGGGATCCTCCGTTATACAACTGGGTAGAACGAATTGGAGGGAAAATCCAACCATCCTTAAAACAAGGAACACCCATCAGAACCCTTACTTAGAGACACGTTGAGGCAAGTTGTCGTTTGTTGCCCTCTAGTGGTTCAGTGGTGTATTCTGGCAAAGTGCTTAATGTGTTTTCCCAACTTCGATTATCGCCGCAGTCAGCACTTTTAGGACGAACTGAACGCAGGGTGTAAATCAGGAGTTCAGTCCAACTTTCAAATGGACCATTGGCTGAAACCAAACAGTATCTGGTGGGAAGACCCGGTGGTGTCCAAGAACAAAGAAAAGCTGGTCAACCACTGAAGTTATTGCTCTGCAAGACCTTACACATTCCCTCACTCATTCGCTTTGCACACCCGCTTAATCCAATTCAGGATTGCAAGGGGCTGGGGCCAACACAGGGCACAAGACGGGAACCAATTGTCGTCCATCTCAGTGTATGTGAGCAGATACATATTAATTCACTCACTCATTCACTCTGGAGCCACCAGTTACTCGAAGAAGGCCTATGAGGCAGTGCCCCTGTGATTCCTCTGTTTATGTCTTGTTTTTGTTCTTGTGCACCACCTATACCTGTTTGGTTGTTGCGTATTGAGTTGTGCATTGTGTCTTTAAGGTCTCTGTTCCTAACTAGTAAACGAGTGGAGAGCGGAAATATTTTTTTTTTCTCTGCTATAACAAAAGGAGAACAGCAAAAACAATAAAAGGAGACGAACTACTAGACAAAAGTATGTGGACACCCATAAAACTATATGCCATAACGGGAATTATTATAGAGGCTTTGGCTTCCACTTCTTCTAGGGCTTTCCACTAGATGCTGGAACATGACTTTGAGGTTGACGTCCGGTGTTAGACAATAATCCCAGGCTCATTTTTGGCATTCCAGTGCATTGTCAAGGTGTCTGATGGACCTGAGCGAACTTGGCTCAAACTAAAGGCAATTCTGGAAAACCAAATATTTGTTAAAGGACAGCAGAGGAGAAACTTGTGCGCCATAGTGAACATGTGCCGGGAAAGCGTTGCTGAAACAAAAGAGCTCAAAGGGTCAGGCGGGGTGTCCACACACTTTTGCTTATAAGGTGTATCTTGCCCCACTTTTGTTTTTCCATTGGTTGATGCACGGAGGAAGAATGTTTTTTGTAAGCTGTCGCTTTTGGTGCTACAAGAAACTGAGAAGCTGACACGAGAGAGGCAAAGTTCCTTCTAGTCTGCAAATAAACTGCTCACTAAAAATGTTTGGCCATGCAGAATGTCCCACTGTGAGCAGGTTTGATTTGTACATGCAGGTATTCGTTTTGTCATGAGAAGCTATGGAAGTTGGCACCTCACCAACTAGATCTGGAACTAGGTGCATTTGGAAAGCAGGGTTGAACGATCATTTGCTAAATGCTCGTCCTCCACGGCTCACTTTCCACCCGTGAGATGATGTCATGCATGTTTGCAAGCATTCCGGCGCCTCTGCGTTTTCCCAGTTACGTGTGTTCTCAATCAAGCTACTTTCCTTCCTCTGGGGTCTGGACATGGAGGTTCTACGAGGGGCAGCTGTTGAACCAGAGGGTTCCTCAAACTCGCTGTTATCTGAAACCACCCCCCCCCCACACACACACACACACAGTGTCCACACAGCAACCAGGAGCTACTGTTTCCCGCCTCAAACTTGGATCTAAAGAAAGCCATAGGAGGGCCATGGGGGAGGGGAGAACAACAAGTCTGTTGACCCTTTGGTTCCTGAAGATTGGGTCTAAGATTTGTATTTACTTGGCTAGTTTTGTGTGACAGAGCAGGCAGCAATGAGCAAAAGGCAAGCTAACTCTAATGTTATTTAAACAGAGTGGCCTAAGCACATGCTGCTTTAAATACATCACATCTTCCATTGAGAAGAAAAGACCTTCGGGGGAAAGACAACGATTCTGTCTGATCCAGTCGCCCGCTGCGGCTTTAATTAAATCAGTTTGATTAACGCGTAGTTACTAATTAATAACAAACGAGCACATCTATGGAATACATCAACGTAATGACTTCAGCGTCTTACTGCTTTTCAGCTGAGGATTTATCCTACTCTCAATAATTTGGCTGTCACCAATTCAATTCAATTGGATCATTATCTCAAAACTGTATTTAATCGTGTTACCAGATACAAATCAATCTACGTACCGGGAGACGCCGAACATTGTGTTCAACAGCCGAGGCAATGAACCACCTGTGCCTTTGTCACTTTAGACCCAAGTCAATCAATTTGGGGGAAAGCGTGCCCCAAAAAAACCCAATAAAACACATTAGTAGTTTTTATTTAACCTACACGGCTTAAACACAATTACCTTAACCTGTTCATCATTTAAACAGAGAGCAATCTTAATCAAAACTGTGGCGGATTTGGTCATTTCTAGTCACTTTGCATTTGTTGTTTAAACCCCCATCATCTATCCCAGATGTTATGTTCTTTAAGAACGCAGACGTTAAACTTCATTTTGGAGCAATGCTGGGTTTAAAAAAGGGTTACCGGGTGGAACGTGTGAACTGAAAGAAAACAAGAATCACTAGTTATTAGGCTTATTAAACAATTTCCTGCAAATTAAGTTGCCTTTGTCATTTTGAGACAAACAAAACATTTAGGACGTTTTACATACTGTGTGACGTTAAATGTGATGAACTGATTAGTTTCACCTGTTGTTACCGTGTAATTACGCAATGCAAACAAAAAAGACAACTAACTTCATTATACTTCATTAAATGTAGCCAACTTAAATCACCAAAGGACTTTCGAATCTTTGTGTTCATACTGAAAATCAATCCATTTTACAGGCAAAGAAACGCAAAATGATTACACTCAAGGCTTTGAGGGAGATTAACTAGGGTTAATTAAATGTTACGACATGTAAAATCTTATGTTTAGCTTTCCTTTTCCAGGAAAAGGTTGCCGTTAGGTTATTTTGCGGGACCGTGTCTGTAAATCACCTTTTATTGCCATTACAAGACGTTTCTTGACGTTAAGTAAATCCCTGCACATGAACAGCACTGACAGCTTATTGTCCAGACATCGGTTTAGGAATCATCTAAAGAACATTTTGGACTTTGTGCTTACAGTATTGTTACTAACTAGTTAAATGTGTTGTTACCGTCCAAACGCACACTACAAATGAACAAATTAGAAAAACAAAACAAGCTTTCTAAAAATGGGGTAGTGCCAACTTACAGAACCAAATGAATTTACAGAGCCCGCATATTCACACATATCTGTGGAGAATATAATAATTTCCATTGCTAAATTCCTTTTTTCTAGTCAAACAGTGGCCATTGTTGATTCAAACGTACGAGAGTACGGGTCTGTAAATCAGATTTGTGCGTACTATCATCCTCATATTACTTAACATAAACTTTAAGCTCAGAAGTAGGACCATATTTACAACAGTGTTTACCACATTAAAACAATTTCCTAATCTTGTGTTACTGTTTAGTTACGACTGTATGACGCGAGTACGCAATTGAATGTGTTCTAAAATCCATCTGCCTTATTTAATTAAAATATGTAATTACAAGGGGGAAGTAAGAATACATGATTTTATGTCGCGTTGACATAACTGCCAAGCAAATCTTAAGTACACAGCCACTCAATCTGACTAAAACTACATTTCAAACACTTTAAAAGTGATGGAATGCAACCGTACTGTCTTTACTTTAGCGGCTAAATGTCATAATTATTGTTAACGCGTAGTTACGGCGTAGTTACAACTGCTATGAAGTCATACTCAACATGAACGACTAACAAGAACAAGAATTGAATTCGTTTATTTAAAAAAAATGTCTCCATAACACCACCAAATGAGATACATGACAAAACAAGGGCTCGGGACAGTCTTAAACCGTTTTGAGCCAAACGGACGCCATTTTGGATCCAATGGTTAAAAGGCTCAAGGCCTGTAAATCACACTGGAGCTTGTTACAATCCCAGCCCGCCACATGGACACCCTAAAACGGTTGTTTGTAACTGTATTTACGTATATTATTCTCTTTTCATACGCCACAGTTTTGTTTTTTTTTACATTTATATCCGAAGCAAACAG
>JAUZST010006953.1:0-14504 GCA_034779995.1 Parotocinclus haroldoi
GAGAGAGAGAGAGGGAGGGAGAGAGAGAGAGAGAGAGAGAGAGAGAGAGAGAGAGGGAGGGAGGGAGGTTTAAAACTGCAGTCCAGTGTTTAAAACTGTCAGTTATTGGCACTGTAAACAAGCTTGTCGTAAACAATAGTTACTTGCATATCCATTCCAAATCCATTTAATAAGATAATAATATTTAAAACTACATGCATTTCGGAACAGAAGTGTTACAGCTCAGATCAAGGAATAGGACGGTTTTTAATATCAGCTAACCAATGTTTGCTCTTCAGATGCTCCTACATGGAGGATGTGCTTCCATGGCAACTGAGGTTAAATTTATAAATGGTATAACTGACAAAATTTTTTCAGTGTAAAAATTTGTTCTTGGGCCTGTCATTTATGTCAACTATGTAAACAGTAAACGTTCCTAGTCAGAATAAGGAACAGGCGTGGTGACATCACTGGCTACCTGGTGATTAAAATAGTTTCAAATTGTTGCACACCTCATAGACATCATGCAAACATTTAATTTCAGCAAAATAGGATACAATCTTCACGTCTGGCTAAAACACAGCAAGCCTGTTAAATCACTCCAGAAGTAAGCACCCCAAAGAGCATACTGTAAGTCATATTGCAAGTGTGTATAGTGATTAAATGGACATGAATTCAAAATGAACAATGTCCAGTATTTAAAAAATTAGCTTTCTTGTCTTTAGCTTCAAATTATAAGTAGGGAAATTAGTTTAAGTTTTCAGTTAGCTGCAAATTATTGCCTAATCACACATCACCTGTAATCTCAGGCAACCTGCCGAGTTTGGCTGCAATCCAATATTTCCAATATATCTGCTGTATTTTTTTTGTCAGTGAGTGCATGCATGCCCCCCACCATTTTGCTCTCAGTCCCAAAATGATTTGATTTGCACTTGGAACAGCATCATGTGTAAAAATGTAAAAATTACACTATTTGACGGAGCAACTCTATTTCGTAAATAGACACTGTGAACGATACAGGTGGGTTATGAACTGATCTGCATATTACATTAGATAGAAAAAAAAACAGATTTCAGTCTAGCTGACTGAAGATGCAAGTGTAAATTGGGTAAAAAAAAAAAAAAAATCATGTGATTAAAATGTTATTCAGAAACAATCCAGATACAAATGACATTAAAAACCAAGTGTAAACAGAGTCAAAAGGTTCCTAATGATTAATGCTATTTAAATACTTTGTAAACTGCAAAAATAAAGTGTTGAACACTGAGTTGAATGCTACTAGAGGGTCAAAGCAAGCACTCAGACAGGGGCGATAGCTAAGAAACAAACTTGTCGACCTGTACAATGATATTAATGTCCAGTCACAAGATGCGAAGATGTGAGATAAAATAATTATATCAACACTGACATATTCAATTATGTATGAAAGAATTCAGTTCAATCATTTAGTAAATGGCTATAAAACAGATTCATAATTGATTGTAACGTTTCAATCAGAAGTACCATGTCAGAGGATCTAATTCATTAAAATGTATGGTTCATTCATTAGTAAGACCCTGTCAGAGGTTCACTGGCTGAGACTGACTGGTCATGTAAGGGTTGATCTTGATGAGCTCTGACTTTATTATGACTAATTACTGATTATTATATTGTAGAGACAATGAAATAGCACTGACAGCATCCTACATATTAATACAACATGAACAATACATGGAGTTGTACCAGTATCTATCATTTATACAAGTCAGACACAGCAGTATAACCACTGACATGTGAAGTGAAAAGACGGACAGTGTGATGCTCTGAGAAATGTTCTACTGGACAAATTAGGGCCCAAGAACAATCATTTTTAGATTTACATAAACAATGCATGCAAACTTATACATATTTTATGAAAATGTATATATTTTTTTATTTGGGCAGCACGGTCGCTTGGTGGGTAGCATCCAGGTTCAAGCCCCACAGTCCAAAGACATGCGTGTTGGTTAATTGGGGTCTCCAAATTGATCCTTAGTGTGTGACTGTGCGTGTGCCCTACGATGGATTGGTGCCCCAACTAGGGTTGTTCATGCCCTTGTGCCCATAGTTGCCGGATGGCCACCGGCAAAAGATAATGAATGAATGAATTAATTAATTAATTAATTTTAGAATTCTGCAATTTATTAAAAGGGAAAACAAGAATTTGGCAAGGCCTCTTATTTCTCTTGATCATCTTCGGAATGTTTCTACACATGAATTGAAGTCCAACTGTGGTAAATTTTGGACTTGATTTGGAGAGATTGTGGAGAGTGTTGTGTGGGGGTACACATATGGGTCTCAAACAAGAGCACACTGGCCAAAATAATTCCAAGCAATACAACCAAGCAAGACTTCACTGTTGTGGGACAAATTTACGGTCTCGACACAAAAAAAGATCTACTTCTAACCTTAAATTCTTAAATGCAAATGCTTTTTAAATATTCTATCAATGCATGGTGTCTTTTTGCAGCTGTTGAGATGGGTATTTTAGGAGAAGTGTGATGTTGAACATCAAAGAACAAAGGATAAGTCGAGAGAAACAGACCTATCTGGTGTGAAGTACTACAGTAAGATACTGTACAGACCAAATGTCCATTTATAGAAAAAACTATAATAAGCATAACATAACGAGATATTAAAAAAGTATATATTTTCTTGCTATTATATATTGATTCTATCATGGTACAGTCACCAGTCAACCAAACAAGGGCATTCTTATGTACTCCACTATGTTAAGCTTGGAAAAGCTGGGACTTTCCTGGAAACCCTGCACTCTCTGGACTACACATAAATCGCAATAGTTACTTTGTTACTTTGTTACTTTGCTTTTAACTCTTCTCAGTCTTTTCCTCTCAGTCACTATAAGAATCCTGCTTGTTTCTAGCCAAAGGGTATATTAAAGAAAATTGAAATAATAAACAGACTTCTCTTGTCATAGACTATCATACCTGTGTCCACCTTTGACTTGACCCGGGAGAGGTCGATATGGCGAGGGGGGCGGAGAGTTGAGATATGGTGATGAGGGACGGATCGGCGCCTCTCTGAAAATTTATTGATCTTGGAAATGGGAGCAAAGATTCCTAAGAGAGGAAAGACAGACATTTTCTAAATATTCTGCTCACAAAATTTAGGGGTTACTTCAAAGTGAAATCTTCCACAATGAAATATACATATTCCATATGTGTGTATATTTGCACGCACACACACACACACACGCACACGCACACACACACGCACACGCACACGCACACGCACACGCACACGCACACGCACACGCACACGCACACACACATACACACACACATACACACACACACACACACACACAATAACAACAAAAACAAACAATAAATTTAAAACATTGTTAATGATTAAAAAAAAAAAAACTTTTTTTATTTTAATGATTACGTATGAAACCAACCATGTATAATAAAGTTATGCAACCTAAAATCTCCTCTGTCCCATAGTATCCTATAAATTTAATTTACTATGCCTTATTTTCTACATGCTTTATCACCACTCAAGAAAAAAATGATGTTGCCCACCTCAATAATGGCAGAATCACTATTTGTTATAGGTTTACACCATGAATGCTTGAATTGTAAAACACCAATAATATGTACCATGCTTCATAGGGCAGGTGAAGTACTGAATACCAGCCACTGATCCGTTGTTTTTTCCCTCTGGCTGTTGAAGCTCCACACCAGCCCACAGCCCACCAGCAAACTCGGTGCCTCCACAGAACCTCAGAGTGCCCACCTAAATACACAACATGGGAGAGGAATTACAAAGAAATTACACCCCAAACAGAGAGAACATTATGCAAATCACAAAAGCAAGGTCTGCAGCCTTTTGTATTTTGCTTACAGAAATCGACAAGCAATCAATTGAATTGTGGCAAAATTGCTTTCTGGTCACCTGGAGTTGAGGCTGGATAATGGTAATTCAATAGATCTGTTAAATGCTCTGCCCTCACTACCACATACCTGCTATAAAATGAAAGCTACCTTGGTCTATAATTAAAAGACAAATACCAAGCAAGTGTCAAATAAGGAGGTATTTCTTCCACAATACAGAAATTACTAGTGTACCACCCCTGTCCAGTAAAAAAATCTTTTAGTGGCATTCAGCACATCCATTCAACCCAGAGTGATATGTGAGATTAAATGTTTTTGATCTAAAAAGAGCTCAGATGATCATGGATCATCACAGACACAAAGAGAAGTCAAACAGATCCACCATTTGTACTGAAAACGTTTTTAGAAAGTGTGCGTGAGCGCTAGAAAGAAAATCTAGTTTAAGAAGCCTGCTGCCAATCGCACAAGCTGATTAATGGGACACTTCTAATTACAGCAACAAGTATAAAGCCCTCGCATAAACCGCAGCATTTAACTTTTCAATTTGAAGAAATAAATCACAGATCATCAATCATCAGATCTCTGTGCAGCTCAGATGATGCCAAATGCAGTTAATAAAGACAGTTTTAAATGACCAGAAATTGTCTTTTTATTCAGATTACTAATGAACAAACACCGGTAGTCAAGGGGAAAAAAGTGCACTGGTAGCTTAGCCCCATTAAAAAAAACCAACTCAATTTTATTATTTTTTTTACATTTTTCCATCAATAACTATGCCATGCTCCAAATTACTTAAATCATCTTTCTTTACCATTTGGGACCTAGAGTTAAATTTCAGCAATCCATTTTTATCATTTCTAAATACAAATTTCATGAAATATCCCCTAATTGTTGTAAGCAGTGGGAGTTATTTGAGGATCTATGCTACATGCACAATTTTACGTGTTCTAAATTTAAATATCAACATTTAACTGCAGCAGCGTGGCTGAAACACTTCTTGTGAGTCAAACCAAAGTGAGTGGTACCTTCTGGCCAGCAATGATGACCTTGTCCCCAAGGTGAATGCCCATTTTGGAAAGCTGCGCCTGGGCCTTTTCAGAGTGGAACTGCAGGGGCCGTCCTGGCATGAGAGGCAGGGGAGCGATGGATTGGGGCAAAGCATCCCTCAGTAACGTCCTCAGCTCTTTGGCCTGCGCTGCAGCATCTGCCATCTCGAGAGGCATGTCCAGAGGCTCTGGTACCACGTCCACGGGACACTGCCCTTTATCGTTCTGCTCAAAGAGAAGCACAGCTAAGCTTTTATTAACTTGTCATATTGAGCCAGGCAATTTCTCTTACTCTTATCCTAATGTCAGTTATTATCTTTTAACTAACCTTTATTACACTTAGTTGAGCTTGCTGCTTTCACATCAATGGCCTCAATATAATCATGGTAACAAATGTCCATCTTGTCATTTTTATTTCATGCTTCTACTGAACACGAACAAGTGACTCTTAAGATGCTCCAACAGGTTCCCAGGTTTAAATGTCTGACATGTTATATTAAAACAATGTCCATAAATGTTTTGGCATTGGCAGGTTTGCCAATCTGTCTGGTTTTCACAGAGCTCTGACCTTAATGCCACCAAAAACCTTTAAGATGAACTGGAATGTCAATTGTGAGCCAGGGCTTATTGTCCAAAACTACTGCCTGATGTTGCAAAATCCAGTGAAGGAAATACTTAACTAATACAGATGTCTCTATATTATTTTATTTTATATATAAAAGTATATGTACAAAGAGTTGTTCCTAGCGACAAAAACAGCCTATATGTTTACTTTTTTATACACCATTTTTGTGTAGACCAGTAGAACAGCTGGAAATAAAATCTTTAAAAGTGATCCAAACCTTTTTTTTATGGATTTCATACGGTTATATATGTTTTTCGATTAGGTTTTCTTTGTAGGCATTTGAGCCATTTATACACATGCTTTCATGGGTTTATCAACAGTTTGGTGTATAAAGTGTAATAGAGGTCTATAATAAGGGTCTATTTTATATCCAGATGTGATGTCAATATCAAAGATCATCTTGACAGTAAACCCATTTTGTCATAGTATGTTCAGTAAGAGGCAAATCCCTGCACAACCTAGATACCCGATAGATGAAACATTAACCTTCTGAGCTACAGTTGTGCTTGAGTCCCAACAGATAAGCAAATAACACATTGGGTTTTAAATGTTTAAATCAACCTACCATCTGGTAAAAAACGAAAGCGGCTCAGCGGTTAGAGACCTGGGTTAATAATCAGAAGGTTCAGAGGTCAAATCCCCTTGATAAGGGGTTGACAGTGTATAGCCTACATAAAACGTAAGGGTTGCCCAGTGGTTAGGGTGCTGTAATATTAAACACTTGTTTGAAGAAAACTAAACTAAACTCTGTGTAAGCTGGGTACAATGAGGGGTGTCTCAGTGGTAAGGGTTCCACAACAATAATCAAATGGTAGGAATTTCAATTCCCCTTGAAAATGGGAAAGAGGGGAACATATACAGAGTTGAATTAGGATTTTTTTTTCTTTTCTGATGGACTACAATTCAAAAGTCCATTCAGTGCTTATGGTTCATTGTTATTAAGCAAAAGGGTTCAAAAATAAGGGTTCAAAGGGGGTGGCTAGAGTTTGGGGCTACTAAGTAGAACCAAATAAATAATAGTTCATATCTCGTTAAGCATGGACTGTATTAACTCTAAACTCATATTTGCCTTGAAAGACAAGGATTCACGTGCCACAAGTTGAATTAACCCTGCAGCATGGCAATTCCCAACAGTCTGGAGAACACAGGAGCAGTTAGAGTTCCGGGTTACTAATCAGAAAGTCTAGGGTTCAAATAATTTTAAAAATGACTTGATTCAGCCCCTACTGAAAGACTACTCAAAGCCTGGGTGAAATGAAGCTGATTCAGTAGTCAGGGCTCTAGGGTACAACACAGGATTGCTACTGACAAATGAGACACAAAACTGAAAACAAACGTTTAACTACAGACTTAAATATGTAATATTACTATAATTATACTGTTAAAAATCACATCCCTATAACAAGGCTGGTAAGTTTTTAACCAGGATCAGACTTCTGCAAAATTACTGAAAGACAAGACAACTTTTGCAGCATGTGACCAGGTAGTTAAGCAACGTCACTCATTTACAGGCTTAAGCCAATTTGCAATGAAGAAAATTAAAAATAAAACCAAACATCCCCATGAGACATAATTATAAAAGTATAAGCCATATAATTGACTCCTTTAATTGTCAAAACCATTATGTGCTTATTTACTTCGAGTAATGAAAAGACAAAGCTAGGGGGATGCAAATTTAAGCCGGTGAAATACCTTTAAAATGATATACACAAGTAATGGGCTCACTTCAAATGAAAAAAAGTTAGGGCAGCTTAGCAGAAATATAAATTATCCACTCCAGTGATTGGTGTAGCCCAAGATAAATGCTACATAGCTTAAACGCATATTCAGGGTTCACTGCAAATATACAAACGTTTCCCATCAGTCTTCATGCAGCGTGTTTTAGTTTAGCTAAAACAGTATTGGAATAGACTATTAAGTCTGCATCCGTAGCCCTGTGTGCATATATGCATGTACGCTGAGCAGTATACACACTTATTTTAGATTACCGTGCAATTTCTCATCACCACAAAGCCACGGAACGGTTAATGAGTAAAGTTAATTGTCTCTGTATTTTGCACACAGCTACAGACCCTAAGGTGAAAATAGTTTCACACACAGCAGGTCTGATGCTGCATGAATTAAAGTACAAACCAATTCAACTTAAACTAATTTCCTGCTGAACTTTCAAGGTGTGACAAATTACAACCCTAAATCAAAAAAACGTTAAGACAGCATGGGAAATGCGTATAAAAACATCATTACATTTGATTTGACTTTTATTTTATTCCTTAAAAGTATGAACCTGAGATATTTCAGAATTTCTCCTTTCAAATTGATTTTATCTGTTGATAAACATCCATTCCTGCATTTACACATTCCAACCAAATTTTGGACAAGAGCATTTTAGAGATTTTTTTAGAGCATTTTAGTCTGCATGTCCTCCCTGTGTCTGTGTGGGTTTACTCCAGATACTCCGGTTTCCTCCCACAGTCTAAATACATGCGTTTTAGGTTAATTGGTGTCTCTAAAAATGGCCCTTAGTGTGTGATTGTGTGCATGACTGTGCGTGTGTGTGTGCCCTAGAATTGGCACCCTGTCTAAGGTTGCTGATTTTGCTATAATTACATATACATTTAGTATTTATTGAATTAACATCTAGGCCGCCCATGGAGGACGGGTCCCCTGATGAGTCTTGGTCCTCCCAAGGTTTCTTACTACCATTTTAGGGGTTTTTTTCTTTCCACTGTCAACCTGGGCTTGCTCAACTTGAGATTGGCCTTTTAAGATAATGTATTACTGTAAAGCTGCTTTAAGACAATGTACCATTGTAAAAAGCGCTATATAAATAAAATTTAAATGAAATTGAATAGGGTTGTTCCTACCCTTCCACCCAGAGTCGCCGGTTGGGCAACTGCTGGCCCGCAACCCTGTGTGGATTAAGTGTAGGATAATGGATGGATTGATGGAAGATAATAATAATAATAATGATGTGATTTTAAACAGGTGATCATTATTTGGTACAAAAGCAACATCCAAAAATGTCCAAGTCTTTGATGAGTAAAGACTGGCAGATGATCTCCAACTTGTCAACAAATGCCTAAGAAAATCACTGGAATGTTTAAAAACAAAGCACCTTAAAGAAAGATTGGAAGGAATTTGCTAATGTTTCCTTCTACAGTGCATACAACCATGAAATAATGCAAAGAAAAGTAAGGAATTGTAGTAAGTAAAGGTCATGGGAGAACCATGAGCAAAACGCCCATGAACGTCGATCCATCAGCCCTGAATCAAGAACTGCTATTCAACAATAACTGATATTACCTCATAGGTAAGGAATTACTTTGACAATATTTAGTTAAGCTACACAATACAGTCACATTCACAAACAACATAAAGCTTTACTGTGCAAAAACGAAGCCTTATCTAGGGTGAACCACCAAAGTGCAAACGTTTATTGTGGTCATATGAATCAGTATTTTATGTGTTCATACCACATGTGCAGGTGTTCAAATGTGTAGGTAGGTGGTTTTTTCAAAAGAAAACGGTAGTAGGCTCTTCAGATACCACCCCTTTTAACATTAAACACAGATGCACTTTGTACAAATGAATAAAGCAGCCTGATATTACAGTCGTGGCAGAATAAATGAAAAGCAGACTGAAAAGCTACTATTAAGGAGCTCTGCTTCACTTTCACAGTTGGAAGAATCTGTCTGCATCTCCATAGCTCTTCTCTGAACACCTTTCCTGCAGCTTTTTATTTTACGTGTCTGACTTTCAGATGTTCAGTAGGTTTGGGGTATTGCCACAGTATTTTGACATTTGTCACATTTTGTTTCATTATTGCTTATTGGAGTAAAAAACTCCAAATCGTACGTCTTTTGATTTCCGCCTCAGGGGAGCAGAGCTGTCTCACACAGAATCCTTCTTGTACTCGAGTCTGTGCGGCTGAGATGGATTTTCAGTGTACTTGTGTGTGCAAGGGGGTGGAGGGAGACAGACAGAGGGAGCGATTACAATGCTGCACCATTATTCAGGGCTAAATTGTTTTTTTTTGTTTGTTTTCCCCTTTCCACGGCAGATATGGTACACATTTAGGCAGACAGAGCTTTAGGAAAACTAAAAGCTCACCGCAAAATGATTTTCGCTAGTTTTATTTTTTTTTTGTTATTTTATTTGGAGTGTATGTGTGTTTTGCTGTAAATGGCAACAGATAATGTGTTTTTAAAACTCAAGTAATACTATAAATAATAATACAAAGATAAGTTAGGCTATTTTTTTTAACAAAACCGTGCTTATGTCTTAAGTAATGAAACTTCAGAAATCAAATGTTTCAACTACAGATTTAATGCGTCCTTTACTTTTCCTCAATAAAAAAATGTTTTGGTTCATCTGATCACCTACTTGAGTAGATTAGCTGTGATTTAAGTAGAATTCATTTAATTCAATTCAACTTTATTGCCATTGTACCGAGACAGGGTTATAGAATACAATGAAATACTTTTATATTTCCAGTTCAGTTACAGAGGGACATAGTGGAATTGCTGACATAAATGTAGATATGTTGATGGTAAAAAAAATGGAGTGGTCTCTTATTTTTTTCCAGAGCTGTATTTAAATGGACCAATGATATCATTATATTTCGAGTTTAGTATGGCTCCACCCACCCCTAATAAATTATACCACAAAATCTCTATTGACATACATTGTGTATCATCCAGTCCCAGTCAGGTGTGATTGCTTCATGGTAAGGGAGGGCAATAAGTCAATAGTCTGTCATATCAAGATAACTTCTGTTACCGAGCTTTTCTGAACATATTAAAGATACTGTCACTAAACTTCATGCTTTGTAATATAAAGTATAATTAGTCCTGTTTAAATGGATGAAGCGTAGCTTTAAATAACTTCATTATGTATGGGACAATATATAAACAGTAGTTTGTGTTTTGTGTATTTGAAAACTAAGCTGAAAAGTCCACTTGTCAATGATTCCTGAGAGTTTGCATGTTATCCCTTTGTCTTTTCACCAGGTACATGCTTGTTATGTTTATTGATGTTTCCAAAGTGCCCTTAGTGTGTAAATGTGTGTATGAGTGTGTAACTGGATGAGCCCTATGATGGATTGCTGCCCTTTGAAACCGGCTCGTCACCAGCTCTCCTGCGACCCTGACTAAAAGAAATGAAGACAGTAAGCAAGAAACCGATGCAGAGAAATTGATGCTTAGTTTTTAAATTAATTCAGACATGTAAAAATGCGTTGCACCACGTTACGCCTGAGTCACTGCACTCCACTGGCATCGCAGCATAGCACTCACTCACAACTGTCTTAGTTAGTTGAAAGCCATAGCCAGCTGCCAACGTGACACCCAACACTCCCTCCACTTGTCTCAAAATGAATCGTGACAGGCTTAGTGCTAGTGCTGGGAAGCCAAGATGGCCAGGAGTAAAACGTCACACTTGACATTAATTGGGTAACAAGATTTAAGCGGTGCACGCAGAGAGACCCTACAGGAGAATGGAGGAGGAAAAAAGGCAAACAATTTGGAAGCCATTCCGGCAGCCTGAATCCACGCAGTGCTTAAAATGTGGCCAGACGGCCCTAGATCTTTTCTGGAGTGTTTTCTGTCTGAGGAGAAAGAGGCTTTTTGTGAACATGTTTACTTCGGGCAGATGCCATGTTCCATTATCCACACATGTAGATGCTGTGATATGAAAAAACTCCTAGCCTGGGGGTTTAGCTGCATGACCATATGATGAAGCAAGGTCTGTTTATGCAAAGATGAAAGTCTAGTTTCCACACATAAAACACCAAGCTACACTCTTAACGTTGCAATGGTATTTATCAGAAATGAAAAGGAAAGGTTTTCAAAGGAATTGAAAGTGTTTACACTACAAAAGCCTTTTTTATCATGGATGATGATAACTTTACACTTTGAGCTACTCAAATCAGATCAATGAGGATCTAAAGCAAAAAAAAAAAAAAAAAAAAAAAAAAAAAAACTTACAGGCAGGCGCAGCTATACAAACACATTACAATATTATGCATTTGACAAAAATCCTGTTGAAAAAAACAAGAAGGAAAAAAGTTCAAGTCACGTTAAAACCTAAATCAAGCATAATCTGAATAAAATGCTCAGATGTCACAGGAACAAAAGGGATCCATCCCAAGGGCAGAGCCCAACTGGCCATCAGCACATGTGAAAAAGCCAAAGGGGAGAATGAAAACTTAATATATACTGTATGCGTGAGGCTGCTAGAGCTTGAGTAACTGGATTGCCAGGAGCTCAACCAAAGTGGGACTAAATCCAGTGCTTACATATGCCGTGGGGTGCAGCCGAACCAACTGAGCTACGTGGGTGGTGTGTTTGTAGAGTAATTCCTCCCTGAAAGGGTGACACAAACCAAACACTGAACAAACTAAGGATTATACCTCTAGGGGCTGAAAAACTAAACTGAAATATCACAAAACTTTCTCCGAGTTCAACTAAGGATGGCTGATTCTAAATGCTTCATTTAGAACATTTAGAGCATGTTTTATTTCTTTTATAACCAATTATAAACTTTAAAACTTCGCAAAGATTATCGGACTTTTTTCTAACACACAAATTTCCTCTCTTTCCTCCCACACTAGTATTTCTTTCAAATAAGTGTCACTCAAACGTGCTGCTTTTGAGCCTTTATCTTTTCAAATCTTTTCTTGTAGAGATCCCTAGCAACATCTTCGAAAGAATTGTTACCAGTATCACCCATACCACCAATAAAAAAAAACTACAAAATAACAAAAACCAGTAGCAGTGCCCAAATTTTAGTCTCCACTGTGCCTTCCATGTTGAGTATTCCTAGGAACAACTGAGTTAGCCTATTTATAATAGTATAAAAAGGATACACTATTTGTAAATATAAAATGCCCTTGTTTAAAATTTATCATGCATTACCATCAGGGACAAATTCATAATTTAAATGCCTCTTTAATAAGTTAATAAAGCTAAAAATGAGCCTGCACCCTCCTACCTTGCAGCACTTATCACACCCCACACTGCACCCCGCTCAGTTCGGTCCTC
Source organism: Parotocinclus haroldoi (assembly GCA_034779995.1). Classification (NCBI taxonomy): domain Eukaryota; kingdom Metazoa; phylum Chordata; class Actinopteri; order Siluriformes; family Loricariidae; genus Parotocinclus; species Parotocinclus haroldoi. Next base: position 12,566 of record JAUZST010006953.1, read on the forward strand.
TAGTACTGCTCGACTGGTTTCTGATGTCTTAAAGCACTTTGTAAGTCGCTCTGGATAAGGGCGTCTGCTAAATACTGTAAATGTAAATGTGATAATCAGAACATTTATAGTTAATGATTGAAGAGAAATCAAGCAATTAAATTCTACAGCCTTACCAAGCTGACTATCAGCATGGAAACACACTGGCCAGAAGCAAGCTGTTCTTGAAACAAAACTACTGGCCTTGTGCTAGAAATTCCATTACGGAGGTCAAATGACTGGTGCTCAACACTTATCGGTATATGTGATCAAACCAACCCAGGATGTCTAGTGTTAAAACATCAAACTATAAACTGTTTTAAAAAAAAATTTAAAAACAAGTATGTCTTGGATGCGGGAGGGAACTGGAACACCAGAAATAAACCTACATTTACACGAGAGCATGCAGACTCCACAAAGGAAGGACCTAGGTTGGGGATTGAACTCAGGACCTTCTAACAGTGACTGTAAGTGCTGCCCAAGTTCGTAATTAATCTTACCCAATTTAGCCAACTACCCGAGTTTGTCATTTTCAGATCACTGTCCAAGGTCCAGCTGTCCAGGTCCAGCTGTCCAGGTCCAGCTGTCCAGGTCCGCGTGGAGCAATACAGCCCTAAACTATGCTTTGCAGTAACAAGAGGTTTGGGAAATGTGGGAATTGCAAATCTCTGCACAAAACTCTGTTGCCTCAACAGCAAACTGACACATTGTGACAAGCCCAGACTTATCGCGGAACAGTGTATTAAAATACACGATTCATCTAGCATAAAAGCCACTACAACCCTGGTCAGAGCAAGTATGGAAGAAAAAAAAACCTTGAACAAAATAGCCTAAAAGCCAAAGTTTAATAGAAACGCAATGTAGTTGGAAGATTTCCGCAGGGTTTGTACTGTTACTCTTGCATTCTCTGTACCTACAGCATTGCACGCTGCTTTTGGTGTGAACTTTTTCAGGACTCCAGCTCATAAGGAGAGTGGCAAAATGTCCTCCAGCTGAAGGTAATTTGTCTTATTTTGGACTGACCAAAACCAGGCCTTTTTCCCCCACCAGCTGCATGCATCTCTACAATTTTTCTTCTATAGAGCTCTGAAATTAGTTTTGCTGGTGCTCTGTGTGTCGAGGGCAGACCTCCAATCTCATCTTATTAATGAGGACACCAGAATTTTGGAGAATGTGTTAGCCCCGAGGGTCACATAGCCATAGCTGTGAAGGATTAATCACTTAGTACACAAAATACATGAAAAGTACAATTTGCTTGTGTGTGTTATTAGTTATCATGATGCAAATGAAACTCAGACCCCTTTGTAAAAGTCATTTGTGTAGAAATCCAGGTCATTCGAAAAAGCTAATTGTAACATGGGGGCACTCAAGGTTTGGGTCTCCCGAGAAGAGCCGAGACACAAAAGTCCCTGGTGATTTAGAACACAGTAAAGTACACTCACAAAGCCAACCCATAATGCACCATGGTTTTAATAGGGGCATAACTTTTTCATAGTTTCCTGCATGTTTATACCATGGGAACTGGGTACAATAGTGCACAATTGGGCTTGACACTTATGATATGTGTTTAAACCGACCCGGGACATCCAACTATGAACCACTACAAAGCACTTGCCCTGCAGGACATTTATTGGTGTCGAGATGTAAGAGTTTAGGCCAAATCCAGTTTACCAAACCAGCGATTCTCAACTTACTATTTCCTTGGAGGCCCGACTACAAAAATGTAAGAATAGCTACCCCATAGGCTGCACACACACATCAAAAGAATTTAGTGAATATGTTCATTTAAAATCTTTTTGGCAAAAATTAACTAAAATAAGGTTTTTCCCCTCTTTTCTTGGGACATGTGTGTGTGTGTGTGTGTATATATATATATATATATATATATTTATACACATACAGACAGACACACACACACACA